>VMBQ01000084.1:211116-461815 GCA_007657795.1 Dreissena rostriformis
CTAAACAGTGCTAAAGTCTGGCACTACCAGGACATTGCACTTCATGTACACCAATCAGAGTATGTTAAGATGTGTATGTCTGATTGGTCATTGTTCTATTCCCAGTCGAGTAAATTGATATTTTATGTTTGAATCCGTGAACAATTACATACGGAGGGGACAGTTTTGTTCATCTGGATAATTCACCCAACACAACACATCGTCGACCATATGGATGAAACAAAGGTAGACATCGCTTGGCCAAAGACCTCTCTGGTAGTGGGATCACACATACGTAACACTTGTATATAAATGGAAGACAATAAGGTATCGATAATCACATTTAAGTATTGTTGCATAGCATGGCGTTGCATGTCATGCTTGTGACACTCATTTTCGAGTTCATCGACTTTGAGAACGGAATAATTCTAGGACTCCATCACGCTTGATAGCCGGGATTACTTAGAGACATTTTATCAGAGAAGGTATATTCTAGGAGCTTAAGCGTATTACCATTGGTTTTGTTTAATTTGCGGTTTTAAGACTGAGTCGTTAATGATGACATTTATAAATGTATTAATAAAAAGGTTTCCCTACAAAATGCAATTAATCCTTAATGAACTAGTTCGATCTAAGTACGGCGACATGCACTAACTTTGGTTATAATTAGCAACGGTAAACGTGATAGGCAACGTATTTTGCTAAGAACGTGCTGCCTTTAAAGTTCTTGTTTTCTATTCAAAAGGTAATTGGTCGTTAACTCAAGCTTTGCAAGAATGTTAAATTGGCTCGACGTGTGTATAGCGTTTCATTACGCAGTTAATGCGTTTAAGTTATAGCAATATAGGTTGTTTTAATCTAGATGAGTTTTATGCATACACAATTTCAAATTATTTTCATATAACTAGTGTGTAGTATTTAAACATGCACATCACCTAACTCGAGTAGCACAGCGTTAATGAAAATACTTTTACGATAAAACAACACATTTTAATAAAATTGCCTTTGTTTTCTATGCTCAAACACACCTGACAAAACGCAAAAAACAACAGTAACATCATTTGCAGTATCAACAGGATCATCACTAGCGATGCTCGACCTAAGTTTTGTTAAAATGCCTTTATGTGTGTAAGTGGTTAGATATATTGTAACGCCTTCAAGTCCGTTTCCTGGTTATAATCAGCACTTTGTTACAAGACGTCAACATTGCATGTAAATGTGTGTGGTATGTGTGCTTTTTTCAACATGTATTGTGCATGCAACTGTTCAACTCTTGTATATAAATGTACAAATACAGGATATGAACAGACGCCTCCTGCATCAATATTAACTTTTTAATAAAACTATAATAATCCGATGTTATCGCACTGTTATTAATCAGTTGTAAAGATATACCAAAACAAAATAATCACAACCTATTTAGGTAGGATGAAGGTTGATTATTACATGCTAAATCCCGTCTTACTCCTAAAATATTAGAACCTAGCATACCCCACTACAAATGTCAATTCAGCGTAGTGCATCTTACGAAGCATGTCTTACATAATTTTTCTTTGGATATATCCTCATAACAAGTAATATTGGATTACACGGCGTAACGTTAATGTCCATGAATTACATTTCCGATAGATAATAACCTTGCAGGACATGATTTTTTGGTATAAGAGTGCGCTGGGGTTTCACCATTCGTTTAATTGATGTTGTGGCGTAAGAGATACGCCTTTCGTTTCAGACCAGGAAACTCTTATACGCAATACTAATCTGTTAAGATCTCGTAACGAACGATGCCCTCTAGACAAGCTTGCACTGGCTTAATTTCCTCCAGTTATTGTCTGCCATCAACTTGCTTCCTATTAAATATATATGAACGCAGTGTTGTCTATATGTGATCTATGGTGGATAAGGAGTTTAAAGGAAATTATTTCATATGACTAACATGTCAAAATATTGTAGTCAGTGTAAACTACCCAGAATGCACTTACACGTCAGTCTCAGTAAATCAACTTCCTGTTTATCCAAAATGGCGGCCATATCAACAGACGCTAATACATTGATACATTTAGAAAGGATAATATAAATACAAAAGAAACGCAAAAGGTAAGAATCGGTTGTTATCAGATCTAAATACCACACAGCATCTAATGACAGCATAACATAACAGTGACATAGTCATTTAGTTTCAAAATTCTGAAAATAAAATCGAACATTATACATGTTTAAATGATAGATCTAGGGCATGACAATACTTATCGTGTACCATAACGAATTGTACAATTATTTCATGGTATGCAGCTGTTATGAAGAACGTTTTTTTAAGACCATAATCATGTAATTAGCTTGTTATCCACATTGTTAACAGTACCGTACACACGTATGCACAGAGTGTTTCAAAAACTGCATTTTATCTTTAACATGTGCTTACAACAAATATGCCTTATTTAAATAAGAATGAGCACCATTAAAAGTGTATGGTTGAACATAAGAACTAAAGCTACTTCATGTGATACATCCGTGTTAAACTTTAGTTCATACAATCTTTTATAAACTGTGAATAGTATAATTATACCACATAACTTCATACGGTTAAATGCATAATCATACTTTATAATTGCTGACAAATTTGGAGCAAACACACGTGGAACACATGCAACAACAAGAAATGATGTTAGTTAAACTAGAAGTGTGAAAATAAATATTGCGAATCAAAACAAAAAATAGAGTGTTTTCCAAATAATTAAAATTCTTTAATAATGTGATTGTCCAGTGTTTATATACCGTTATGTGTGTGTTGAATTATGAATATGATACACGGCCATACGAATTTATATAGTTTATATGACCACACTTTCCTCCGGTCGAGGGGGATATACATAATGTAATTATATTTCCCGCCGGTCTCGGGGAAATATGTGTCATATAACTCGCACCAGCCTTGACATGGAATGCCTTGAAATGCAAATTTGTTGGATATTAAATTGTCGGTTCGCGTGTTTGTCGCTGAAAAACAGTGTTTGATAGTCCCAATCGAAATATTGCACTTGAAACAGTGAAATAAAGTAGTTATCTCTGTATTTGCACCACAGTATACATTATATGTACTTTAGAAGCACTATTGTGTAATATTCACGGAATTAATTTTGATACAAATGGACGTATATAAATTTAATTACTTTATGCAGTACACCAGAATTTGGATTGTCTCAGATGACAGACACAAACATGTTTATAGAATTATATTATTTTATGTACATTCACCACCACTCTAAGAAGTTTGTAGGACCTAAACATAAACACATAGCATAAGGTAATGTTGATCGCAGATAAAATGTAACATGCAGGTAATGCAATCCACGATTCTTGGCAGGTATGTTTGTATCGTTGTGCGGATCATGATATACCTGAACTTCATTAAACACTACTACTCATTTAAACTGCCTTCTTCGGAAATGGGTTTACCCTGCGTTCCAAACAAATACAGGACCACCAATAACCAATAAAATATACATGAAATGTGTATTAAATCACAGACCATCTATAGGTCCTCTATATTTCATCACTTATTGTCATGATGTAAACTGACTTTCTGAGTAATATAATACTATAGAATGTCTGAATAGTCAGTAGTTTGACATCAACGAAGGGCACTACACGTATAATTGCAAAGTGAAAGAATAGGATGAGCTCATTATTTCGACAACTTGCATAATTTACTTTGTAATGTATTCAGTGAAGCTTCCTGAGTAAATATTTCTATATCAGATAACACTTTAAGACAATTAGTCGATAAAATGATATAACACATGAATATATGACGATTCGCGGGTTGTCAAAACAATCAGGTATTCTGACTTTTGCTTAAGTAGATGCCCAAACCTAAATAGTGTTAGCATGTGTGTGTCATATTTCTATACACAATAAGTTATTTGTGCTAACGTTCATTATCCGCATGCCAGGCAATACGCTCAATTTGTCGTTGTATCATGTTAAAACACGAACCAATTTTGTTGTTAGGACGCGACCCCAAAAACTAAAATAGACGAGACGGAGAATGTCTTAATTTACTGCTTAGACCAGTTGTAAATTAAAGGGCTCATGTTCGGCTTTTTTTAGATGCCAAATACCATCCTTCCGAAAAAAAAATAATGATGAAAATCTAAGAACGTAATTGACAGTTAATGAAGTATTACTTTGTTTATGGCCTATTATCGAAGGTATAATTTAAGTTACATTCTGAAAATTGCAGTTAATACAATACTACTTATCAATATTAGACACCAAACTGGTTAATATATATATTTTGTTAAGTTACTCGTTAATACATGACTAAGACTCTGACATGATAGACTTGTGGAATACTTATATATACATTGTATTTGTATACATATTGATCATACACATAGTCAAGTATCAGTAACACTAATTTAGGAACAGTCCTTGTATATAATGTAGTGCACTGAGTTGCCTGACTCGTTTCGAAAGCAATCTTTTAAACCATTCAGTACACGAGTTATACAAAAATGTATGTCTAGATGTGTATATCCAACATTGTTCAGAACAAGTTATACTCACTTCAGACATGTCAAATGTCGTTAAATAGCTTAAAGGATGTAACTATAAGTCTTGAATTATGTTCGTGAATGCGTATAAATTAACAGAAACGTTTGCATAATCGTTAAATTGTGTCTAGTTTAATTTAGCAGATGATATATTTAACAAATTGTATGTGTTTACAAATCGAAATATTGAAAATTTTGAAATTATAATGGCATGTTATATAAATAGTCTAATGTTTTGCAGACTAACAGTTGAACGGCTTGGCGGATGAATAAACAAAAAAATACGGATGGCAGAACTGGCAGACTTGCAGTGGTTGGGGCAGGTATTCATCGTAATAATACAGCCTGGGTCATTATTTAATTGCTATATCAATGCCACGTTTAATATGTTATCTTTCTGTTATTGCAAATATTCAACAAAACGAGGCACTAATTGTTGACCGAATGATAAAAAGTTAATTAAGTACTGACACACATCGTATACATATACCAATGAACTCCAATGAAACCCAAATCCTTCGTGAAGTATCTCTTCTCTTCTCTGATTTGCAATTTAACAATAGTGTACAAGTATATACACGCTGGCTAATATTTAATTGTTCGTTGTAATTAACCAAATAAGTTATGTGACTTCCAAGTTGGGTTCTTCTTCCGTGTTATTATAATCTTGGTCGACTTATCAGTGCAATTATCTGTATTTCATTTTTTTATACGGCTTTAAGATTTATTGTTTACCATATCATGAAGAATAATAAGTCATTTGGAGAAGCATTTTAGCAAAATAACACACACAAAAAACCGCAACAACAGCAAGATAATTTAAACTTATAGCACGAAAATAATTTAACATAAAAGTTTAATATACGGTTAATATTTATACTGAAATTAACACAAATATGTATGATTCATTTACATATGAGTATTACGTATACAGTCAGAATTTAAAAAATATATGAAATGCTCTCGGAACATTATCATTACTTTGTATTATCAGTATTTTGAAAGTCCAACAAGCATAGTTTGCAAAAGCGAATGTACTCTAGTACATAAAGAACGTTACATACATTGTATGTTTTAAAGATATTGAATCAGGCATTTAAGACTATACTGACCTAAATTTTCAAAAACACTGTATTAGAACATGCGAGCATGTAGCAATATAATGTCAAGCAATTAAATTGGCAGGTACATAAAGTTTTCCTATTTTTTAGACTATTTTCAAAGCAATGCGTTGTGAGTATAAATCAATTTTATACATTACAATAAAGGAATAATATAAGAATAAAACGATGTTTGTGCGCGTAAATCATATACATGAATCAGTAGCTTAGGAGCTTAGGACAAACGGGTCCATGTCGCTTGACATTTGCGAACATTGATTGAAAGGCTCTACATTTTCAACATAAGAGCTTTAAAAATACCCCAGTTCTGAATTGCTTCTCGGAAATGAAATGAAATGTCTGGGTTTGGTCGTTACCTCAAGTTTTCCAATAATACTTAATTGGCTTTCGGCGTTTGTAAAGGGTTTCATTATGTAGCTAATGGGGTTTATAAGACTAATATCATTCTCTTTTTTCGAAGCGTATTGTCGATTTTAACTAACTAATTAAATAGTAATGTGTAACTCGATATTTTATTTTATAAGTAACGTTTATTAAATATATGTTTATGTATACTCTTAGCATGCCTTATAGGGAATTCACAATTCAATATAAATCTTACCGTATACAAAGAAATGTTCCTCTTGTTAATTTCAAACAAATTCTTACATTTCTTTTATACCTAATGATAAAATATGACATTTCTGCAGTGAAATAACAGCAGTAAAAAGAACACCGGTGAAAAGAACAAATTTCGGAATTCCTTTTCCTTTTTTTAGATTATCATATCAAGATGTACTTCCCTTGTTTATATCCTTGTTTATATTTTTTCTATGATCACGAGTGAAATAAAATCGATTATCCACCGAATCCAACAAATTTTCTTTTAATTTTATGCTTTTTTTTACAGTTTATTTACATTGTAAAAGAGTTTAACTGAACAATTTCCCTGGAATAATGACGTCATTTCGTCAACAAAATGACGTCATTTCAATGTATTGAGGCACGCCACGGGAGAGAGGGTCACTTTTCAGCGAAAGGGAAATTATAATTTATTATTTTCTTGAAAAAGGGGCATAAAAGAAACAGAAAATTTGTTCATGTCAGTGTAAGATCGTTTGTTATTTCACTCGTGATCATAGAAAAATAATATTTTCACTCGTAAAAATATATTTTCTATGATCACTCGTGAAATAACAAACGATCTTACACTGACATGAACAAATATCCTCTATTTATTTGACTTATTTTACATACTTTGCAGCAGGTTTCCATAAAAATATGTAGTTTACATTCACAAACATACTTGCAAGCATTGCTGTATATACTGTTTGTTCTAATAATTATGTTAATTAGTTTTTTTTACATCGTTTTATATGTAAAAGTGACACAATTACATTGCATATTAGAAACCAAATTTTAATGTTCGCCATGTCACCGACTAAATACTGTCTTTATAATTGTAAGAAACTGTCTCTGCATGTACACCATGCAGGCTAACTGTGAAACTACATCGGGCTTATTTAAAGAGACAGCTGAACACATATATATAAACGACGCATGCACTTATGACGTATACTTTCAGACTTTTGTGGAAATGCAACATAGTGTCTGTTATTATGTAAAATATAGAGTTCAATTAATGTTCATCGTGTTTAAATATTTGCATGTGCATACTTTGACATACAAATACAAGGCACACATATGCAATACAGAATGCGCTAAAGGAAGGCTAGGAATTGAAAGCATATCGTGTTCAAAACACTTACAATTTAAAATTTAAAATTATTGTTGATAACAAAAACTAAGTCTAAAGACAGCTCATGGTATTGATGCCACAATTGGAGTGTGTAATAGGATTCCATATACAGGAACCGATTGACAAAGTATACGCATTCAGGACACATAGCATTTGCATGGTCAATTAGTATCTTCATTTATAAATAATCCGATAAATGTCAATAGTGATATTCAGTTACATATTGTTAAATTTGGTTTGATAATTATGTAAATGTCATACTATTTATCTTGAGCTTTTGGGTTCTGAATCACTCGATTTATATAAGCTGAAGATGACAAACAAGGCTGACTTTATAACATGTAACTGTTTAATAAAGCGTGCTCAAACCGAAGTGGTGTGTACGGTTTATTGACTGCATTATTAAAATCATGCACTCCATGGTAACCATGACCTGAGCGTCTAAACAACAACGAATCATCGCATTTATAATTGTTTGGTTTACAATAAATGCACACAGACGTCATATTATACACCCGTCTGTACAATTAAAATCAAAAGCAGTTAAAACACGTGACTTGTTCTATTTACGTATAAAACTGTGAAGCATATACATGCGGCACACATGCAACGAAATCAATAACACATTTGCTTTGATGCACAGTACGCGAATTACGCCATTACAACTGTAATTGGTTCAACTTATAAATGTTTAATTGTTATTGTTAACGTTTCTGTGTGATTGAGTTGCCAATTTCCAATAGTTCATGGCGCGCGTATTCGGCACAAACGCAGTAGAAGTAATACGTATCTGTGTGTATAATCTGTTGCTGTCTGTCTTTGCAATACTCAGTGGTAGAAATTGACTACAAACGTGACATAGTTCATTAAAGTCAAACACTTTAAAATGTATATTCTCCTTGCGTGTGTTGTTAAGTTAAAAACCATAATTCTTGCTCCGCTATTTTCCGAGTTATAGCCCTTTGTTTAATTTACGAAGAATACTCCAGGCAATTTCTTGAAATAATTAAAGGTATCCACTTGAAACTTCATAAAAATGTATACTTAATTCAGAGTGTTTATACTGCCTTAAAGGCCGGAGAAGCAGTATAAAAGGGCCACAAACTCACAAAATGTATACTTTTCAGTTGTACACTGGTGTGTAAACAGCAGAAAACAAAAAATATTTTTTCATAATATTTAAGTTTGTATTTAATATTTTCCAATGAAATTTGCCATACATATACTTCAGTATACAAACAATATGTATGTGTAATTTGGTAATTGTATGTTATATAGTTATTGACTTACAGAAAAAAAGTTTTTTGTTGTCGTCTTGAAATTCAAATTTCTCTGTAAATGCTACATACCGCCCACTTGAAAGGTTATGAACTTCTCTCAGCCAGAAGCTTGCGAACGACCAGATCAAGTTTACAGATTTAACACTATTCCAAATTGCTGTCTGCTCAAACACGTGTGTATGTTTATAAACACTCTAAAGTTATCAGCAAATCACTGTCAGATAAACCCAGCCCACTAGTTTATGTAGGTAAGCATTTTACCACCGCATCATCAAGCAGCTGAGATCCGGCTTTTAAACGATAAATGTTGCTCTCTTATGCTCAAAGCTATTAACCCATTTTATGTTATTTACATTATTTTTTTCCGGATCATTTCTCGAAAACTATAGTTATCTAGTTGAAACATGATATGTAGATTGATCTGTTTTGAATACTGTGTGTTAATCATAAATTAATCTTCTATTTTTAGAGTTATTGCACTTTGCATATTTTTGTTTTAAAAACACTTTTAAATTCATCACATACCAGCAGAACATAGGATTGGTGTTAAATTTGATTATTGATTGGTTTTATTTCAAAGGTGATCATAGGAAAACAGATGTCACTAGTGACACACTTACGAGTAAAAATATAACAAAATCGATAATTTTCCAAAACCAACACAATTTCTTTTTATTTAATGCTTTTTTCGTTTGTATACATTTATCAAGTTAAATTTGGGAATTTCTCGTAAATAATACCGCCATGACGCCAAAATAATGATTACCGTTCACTATGAGACATTGAACATTATCGATAATTTTCAATATAAGTCCTACTGTTCTTAAGCAATTCATAACCACTTTTGAATAGTTTATATTTTAATCTTTTACCACATTTTCATGATCAACAACATGACAGCTTGAAATAGCATACATACATCTTTATCGTTATATAGAATTTTGAGAAAATTAAGTTTAATTCAAACCTAAATCAGACGATTAAGTAAAATGAGTAGGCATAATTATACATACTTTAAACATAGGGCTGCACTTACATGTGAGAAACACACATGCATTACATTAAACACATGATTACTCTAAGAGCGATTTTTTGTTTGCCTCCATGTGTTCCATTTCTTCAAATAATATTCGTCAACTACAAATAAATTGTTGAAATTGAAAAAATATATCTTAGACTATTGTTAACGATTTATTGGTCTGCGTTGTCAGTTTTGAAAGTTGCTTGCCAGCGTTGTTATAGCTCCGGATGAATGTGTTTGTCATTGCAATTTATTAAAGATGACATATTTACTGCAAACATATGGCTAACAAAAATATGTATAATATTTTAAACAATTGCATCTGTACTATATTAACGCATGATTTGTTTTATTACATCGACGGCATGCAACACACATTAACACTAATTTGGCTTCCCAAGTAAAATATGAATAATTAAATAATCCAATATTC
Source organism: Dreissena rostriformis (assembly GCA_007657795.1). Classification (NCBI taxonomy): domain Eukaryota; kingdom Metazoa; phylum Mollusca; class Bivalvia; order Myida; family Dreissenidae; genus Dreissena; species Dreissena rostriformis. The sequence goes on from VMBQ01000084.1 coordinate 221,245, forward strand.
ATAACACAGTTATTGGACAAAATAACCTCAATGCCACTTAACTAGTTTTATATAGAAAGTACACAACTCAGCATGACATTGAGTTATGTATATGACATGAGGCGTATTATTAGATAGTAATATACATATATAATACATTGCAATCATTAAACATCATATGTTCTGGGAGTGTATGGGTTAGTGTGTCCTGTCTTTGTGTCTGCAATTATAGTTATTTTGTGAGGTTTAATTAGCCTTTCCATCTGCGTTTCCAAAAATAATTGCAACGATTGTTCGAGGCGATGACTCGCTTGGATCTTACCATATCATGAACAATATAGCTCTAATAAACACGTCACAAATTGACATGTTAACAAACTGTTTTTATGAAAGGGAACCGTTGTCACATTTATATCCTCGAGACCCTGAGTAATATCTGCTGGAAACCGATGCAATTTTAGGCAATTTGTCAACAATAAGTGTCCATTCGAATGATCGTAGGCTACATATGATTGAAGATCGTGTCTTTAAACCACTGTTCAATTCGTTACAAAATTGTTTTAATCTTTAGATGAAAGTATTTTGATCGCAGCGCAAATGTTCGTTATATGTGATGTGATACTTGTGTTGCACGTATGGTAAGAGACCTTTATTTCCGGTGTTGCGCTGGACCTGTTTGCAATCATCTTATTGAAACTCACGGTTTTGAATCGACTATAACATCAATACCCACCACAGAGCATGTATGTGAATATGTGAAACCCATCTGATGTGAGTTTGCATGATACATTGGATGAACAGTTTATAATCATTTTACTCAACCAGCACATAGTCATTTGTTTAAATGCACATATAATCATACAACAATTGCAAAACACAATTGGAGCAAAAACAAAAACAAAAACGGAACGACGAGGGGATCGTTCATCCTGCCATAGAATCACTTAGCAGAATGATTATTATGTGAAGAAATCGACGCATATCAACGTGATGCTATTCACGAAGATTACATCCGTCTAATAACAGCAAACATAATGCTAAGTGGCTGAAATAAGTGTTTGATCTTCCAAGTAATGTGTACATTATTGGGACAGTAATCAACTTGTCATATACACCGAATTGATGGATTTTAAGCAATCATTTACATATATTGCATGGATTCTCGGTATTTGTTTAACAGCATATTTCAATAAAGTCCTTAAAGCAGTATTTACAAATGAAATGGTACACTTATCATAGTTAACAAAAACGAAAATATTCAAAGATGTTTCTGACATTCACATAGAATTGTCGGATCAACACCTATTTGTAAGAGACAATTATAGTGGAGACTTAGTCGAGACGTGCTGCAGGTATAATGACACTTGTTTGGAAAACTACGCAAACATTAAAAAAAAGTATATGTGATAATAGTTTAGCTTGCACAATCGCTAACACCAGACAAAATCGCGTTAAGCACGTCATGTTTAATTTTCTTAAAAATCACCCATGGCGCAATATGTTCAGAATAAAAATATAAATTTATAAATATATTTATTTTAATAATAAATTGGTTTTAGAAATTATATATGGTATTTGAAGTAGAACGTTGGGTGTTAAGATGTTGAATGACATTTTGAAATATTCAAATTGAGCAATAGGGATCGTATTTCACAAATAACTTGTTGCATTATGTGTTTTTTATCTAAAGTAATATGGCATTAACTTAAGTCTTTAACCGTGACAACTAGTATTGCAGCATGTGAGCATAATTTAACGTAATGCACACTTCCGTGGCAGTATTGTGTTTTTTTATGAACGGTCATAATTCTTTGTCACAAGAATCATTCACTATGGCATTCTGCCTGAGCGACATACCCGCATATCTAAAACTTCCCATAGATGCTAACACAGGCAGTTAAGACAATGCATGGTTGCAATTTAAGGTATTGTGTAGTGACGGTAGTTCCTTTCGCGGCTGTTGATTGCAATGATAATTATGAGTATGAACCATGTAACAGGACAATCTATATTATATTTAAACAAATGTCATTTCCTGTTTATGTTTTAAAGATATTCAAAACAAATTGACATTGTTTACTTTTTCAATCCTCATTTCCTATACACCACACGACGAACAACACTTTTCGTAATTTTCAATACTAGCAGTTGCATGTCTATCAACACACACACATATTCATGTCCATGAATTCCATTTCCTATAGATAATTACCTCGCAGGGCATGATTTGTTGGTATTAAAGCGGGCTGGGAGCTCGCCATTCGTTAAACTGATTTTGTGGCGTAAGAGATAAGCCTTCCGTTTCAGACCAGGAAATTCTCTTACGCAAAACTAGTCTTAGTGTGATCTCGTTACAAACGATGCCCTCGAGATAAGCTTGCACTGGTTCAATATCTCCAGTAATTGTCTGCAATAAACTTGTTTCTCAACGGATTTCGGTTTCGTTTTAGCGATAATTCGAGTAAAAGGTCATGTTATAAAGTCTGTTTTTGATTGCCTAATGTATAACATCCACACATGTTTGTGGGTGTGTCGGGTAGAAAATACTCGAATTTAATTATTATATATGAACGCAGTGTTTTCAATGTGTGCTCTAAATGCACCCATGGAAAGCGAATAGAGTATAGGAGTAATTGCGCATAAGACTGAACGAGACTTAATAGCTTCTATTCCTAATGTGTGCGGACTTTATTTAAGTTCGTTTCGTGATTCATGATAATTGTGTTCTTTATTTATATTTGTATATAGTACAACATATATTTTGTTTACGACCTTGTAAATGTTGCTGTATAGCTGCTTGTTATATAATTCACACATAATGTAGATCAGAACTTACATTCATGCATCGATATTCATATATATATTTATTTATATATAATATGATACTAAATAGACTAACATCTAATTTTGTTACGGTGTTTGAACCAAAAGAGTTTGCTTTAAAGCTTAATTGTCTATTAAAGCCATTCGACCCCTGAAAAGTACGACGTTTGATACAGGTGCAGCTTACATAGCATATACTTGCGTATGTTTTCTAACCAGACATGTTGTGACTTCACTTTGTCAAGTTATAACAATACAATTCAACCATTGTGCAATATGCATATATTGACAGTTTGGAAATGAAGGTCTGTAACAAGTATATGTTTTATATCAATTATACACATGCGCGATACTTAATTTGAATTGTGCTTTTCATTATAACCATACGTTGGCATAGACCGCAAATGTTAACATCGAAAACAAGCATCGCACATTTGATAACATTCTTATTAAACAACTCAATAAAAAATGTATTTTATTTTACAAACTGAAGCCGTCCTATGTTGTTGTTATCCGAGCCATATTGACATACTTGAATAATAGAAAGCTGACTTCCTAGCAGCTAAATCTCTTGATTTCCCGAGTTTATGTGATTAGTTACAGAAAAGTGATTTTACTCTGGTCAGATTGGGAAGCAACATGGTATTGCGCAACGCCTATCACATTAAATGAATGAAATCTTATCTAGATTCTGAAACATCATTTAGTCGTATGACAAATATATATTTTTGTTTTAACAACCTGCATTTAGAGACATATCCGTTTGACTTATGTGTACCTTATTCATTAAAGACGAGTAATTGATCGAACTTTCCCAAATTAGTGCCACCCTATATACATGTATCTATTACGCAAGTACATATTGTCAAAACTGAATTTTGTCAATCTTGAACTTATACTTGAATATGAAAGAGAAACGGTATGTAAGATTTGGTTATGATCGTTTACTGGTAATTTCATTCATTAAATTGTGTTTATATTTATGAATCTCCTATCGACCGAGTATAAGCCAAAACCGATAGGCAAGTATATTTATATCGGTGTGCGGATCATGATATACCTGATCTGTATTAAACACTACGAATTATTTAAACTGTCTTCATCGGCAATGCCTTCACCCTTAGTTCCAAACAAATACAGAACGACCATTAATCAATTAAAACATGCATGCAGTGTGTATTAAGCCACATATCATCAATATGTCATCTATATTAATCCACCTATAGTTCTATTAGGTCGTAATTCAGAACACGGACTTTCTGACTTTTACTATTACATAGAATTTCTCAATATTATATAGTATCACACCAATAAATTTCAATACATGTACTATTACAAAGTGATAGGAGGCATTATTTCGTCAACATGCATAATGTACAATGTGAGGTTTTCTATTGTGTGAAGCTGCCTGAGTGAAACTTTCCAAATAAGACTACACGTTAAGAAAATTAGTCGATACAATGATATAACAAGTGAATATATAACGATTCGCATTTTGAAAAATGCAAGTATTCTGGCTTGTGCTAAAGCTGATTCTCACACCAACATATTGAAGTTCGTGTGGTTTATATTTATATACGAAATTCGTCAATGCAAGCACAAGTTATTGCAAATCACCACAACTGGATGCGAAATGCATTTTTTCCTTACGTTCATAATCCGCATGGCAGGCAACACGCTCATTTGCCGTTTTATCATGTTAAACATCGGACCAATTAGGACGTGACCGCGAAAACTAAACAAGACGAGACGGAGAAGCACTCAGCGGGCGAATGTTTTGTGGGGAAATCAAGGGATTAACGTAGAAGATCTCTGCCTATAACTAGTCATCTAAATGCTGACTGAGTGCAATTAATGCATTTCACGACTAAAACAGCAATCAAACAAAATGGGTTTTTTAGCAAGCGTGTTTACGTACTTCAGTAATTCCCAGTAAACATTTTTAGAAAATAGTCTACCAAGATCCTTTAGGCACAGTGCAAATAGGGAATTGTTCAATTATCATACATTTATTAAACAAACAAACGTTGGCAAAATCAATAGGAATAACTAAACAGGTATTTCCACAATAAAAGCCGTGTGCAATTATGTTGGACTGTTGTTTTATCCATGTTTAAGTTATGTTTTCTCCTAAATATCATGCTACGTGTCAGTTCAGATGTTTAATAAGTTAAAGCTTGTTCTTAAAAAAACGGAACTAACGTCTTTTAATTGCATAATTGCATGCATGAACATAATAAACTCAATTATAGACATTTCTTAAATATTATTCAACCATAAACGACATAAAACATTGAATGTTTTCACTCAAAATCTACCCCAACAAAACAATACAAACGTTTTCAAATAAACATGGTTTCTTAATAAAACATTCTTCAATTAATCACATGTATTGTTGAAAACTAAGTGTTATAAATACACCATATGAGCAATTTATCGTTGCATTGCATAATTGCTGTTGAATTGATTTATGTTGCATGGTATTTCGTTGATTGCCAGATTGTACTATATTAAGAAATATGTACTTGGCACACATGTCGGGTAGGAATGTTTGCGATATATTTAAGTTGCTATTGCACATGTTTTAAAATAAATTTGAAATATTTGCATTGCATGACATACAATACTGGTGTACATACAGGCAATAAATATAAAAATATGTGAAATTTGGTATGACCTTCGTTATCATGGTTTTTAATTTGGCTAAGATTCGGTCATAGCGAACATGCACCCACAGTTGCATCTTAATTAGGTATCGTACTTTGAGTGCCCATATGTTGCTGTGTTGTGTTGTCGGATTTGACCTAGTGAACTAGAATTCAACTCAATCGACCACACGTCTGCTATGTGCCATCTTTTTGTCGACATACACAGTCTGACAATGTTTTATTACGATTCAATCATTATGGTATTTATTAAGAGTGGGAACTGTTTTCGAGGAATAATCCGTGTGCTAGTGACCTACATGACTTAAGTTAAAACTTGTCATATATTTTACAGATTTATAGTCTACCCCGATTCAAGTTAGGGATAAAATGGCATCGAACGGTAACAGCCTGCACATGGCTGTCAACGACGCCGGACATAGACTTATCCAAAAACATACTTTGGGCCCTTTGCACTCAGTCGAACTATAAACAGACACTGTTCCAAAAGCATTTGCAGGCAAAACATTTCGTTTAATCATAGTTTTAGTGCATGCTTGATAACCAACACATGTCAAGTCATGGAATTGATAGTGTCAAGCTTTTACTTGACTGTTATATAATAATAAACATTGTAATAAGATAACACAATGTATCACTCCCTACATTATAGAATCTCCAAAAACTATTACAAAGTAAGCGTAATCGTATCTGTGGTACAAATACAGTTGTATGACAGTATAGCTGTGATTCAGCTGCTACGAGCTGGATTATGACGTCATTTTCTATTTATTAATGATGTAAAGTGACATATGATATTTGATATGTTTGCCTGTCTTTCAATTGTTTTTCATTTTTTAAATGTTACGTCACACTTAAGATACCGTAAATGCAGGATCAAAACTAACAGATGATCGGATTAATAATATAGAAGTCAAGTGACTCAGGAGAAATATGTATTTGTTTACACGTATCGGTATTCAACACGAGCATAGTATTATCTATGCACATGTCAACCACTTTTTGCAAGGTAATGTTTTTATTTAAACTGGCCATTCGGTTATTTTAGCAAAAAAAGAACAAACCGTAATAATGCACACTAAATGAATTAAGCGTGCCTGGTTAATTCATATCGAAACTAGACTATCTTCATTTTCTTTCAAGATCACTCTTTGATCAAAGAGGTTTGCATGCCTTCTTTGATACAAACAAGTATCATTACCAAAGCTGAACTAATAGTAAAAACTTAAGAAAGTAATCATTGTTTAATGTAGGATTACAAATAACTTTTCGAATTTGTTAATTGCCTAACTAAAGTGGTATAAACATTTTTGTTTACTTTTATTTGATCACTTCATAGTTGACACCAAACTTATATTATATGTTAAGTTGTTCGATTAGTTTATTACCTAAAATGATTATCAGCGAATAAGTATGTCCCTTTATACCAGTGAATATCAGATCATATAATGACAATCCGAAGATCATTACGGATATTGTTATTCATACAAATGTGTAATGCAAAACAATGTGTGCGTTTTGTGAATAACGGGGAACAATACACATGTGTATGGAATCATCATTGAATATAACAGACTTTATGCAGAAAATAATAAAACATAATGTATTGACGGTTTTGCATGACTACAACTTGATAATAATTTTAATAAGTGTTTAATCTACATTACTGTCCTAACATGATTGTGGACTTAAACACGGCATCAAGTCTCACAACTATTTGAACTATATACAAGCATGAAGAGAACGATTAAAACACACAAACCGTACTTTTAAAGCATGCAACAAATCCTTTAAGCAATGTGCACGTCGGAAATTATGCCGGGAAATGAGACATAACATCACAAACATTGCTTTTAACGTAGAAGATATCCGCCCATTACAAGTAATCAAATTGCTAACTGTCTGCTATTTTCGACATAAGGTGATCATATAAGAGATGTTTACAGGATTTCATCAGCAATCAACTTGTCATCGAAACTGACCCAATGGGTTTTTAGCACGCATTTACTTAACGAATGCCCGATATTTGTTATAACAACGTCTGTCAATAAGGTCCTTTAAGCAGTGCACAACTAATATTGTACAATTATCATATTAAACACAAACGTGTTACTGTATGCTCATAAAAACATTTATCCTGGCTCTGTTGCAAAAAGTGACCAAATAAAGCAGGGTCGAATACATTTTCCTATCTCCGGTCAACAGGAAGTAGTGTATTTCTACGCACGCTGCGACACATAGTTGAGTGAAACCTTTCCAATGCACTACACAAGGGTGCCGCATTATTTAGACGCATCATGAATGTTATCGTGTATATTACATATCATCCTTCTTTGCATCTTCTTTAAAACATATTACAAAACCGGCTTTCCGTAGTGTTATTTCCTTACACTTGATAACGCAATTTTTGACGTTTCTCGTGCGACGTCATTTCTCTGACGAAACATATCTAGTTTAAGCAAGACTTTTTGGACGTGGTGGTTTTTTAACAGTAAATGTTTTATGTTTTAAAGCATTAAACGAATACAACACGTATTTCGGATTGTGTGTTTGTCGTGCATATTTGTTAATTTCGATAGGAATAAAATAACTCGCTCCGACAGGATTACGACTTCGTAAATCGTGTTTTAGGTCAGAATGGTCAGCATTCGATACAAACGCCATGAAGAAATAGTGTGGTTTAAAATACATTTCGATAAAAGGATGGACGAACAGAACATAAAAGTGCATATAGTTGTGACTTAATTGTTATAAGAATTGGATGAAAGCTGACATTGAGGTTAATAAAATTGAGTCTTTGTCCCGGGCTCTTTGTTTTGGCTGTTGAATATATATATATTTTTTAATTTCTAAGGATAAAAAATTAAAATCAGTTTTTATTTTGCTGTTGCACATTTTTTTCAATTTCCAACATTAAAAATATCATATTCTCGGTTCATTTTTTATTTCTCCTCATAATTTCAATAGGAAAGTATTAAAAGGACCAGTTTAATGTGGAACTATTTTTTACGTGACATTATCGGTAGTAATTCGGTCGTTAGAAATGTTGTGTACGTGTAAGAGCTGACCAGAATAATTATTGTGTTATCTGAATTAATCATTTGTCTTTGAAACCATGTGTTAGCGGCATGATTTTTAATGAAGCAGGATAAATAGAATACATGGTTGGTGCCGAGATGGAGAAAGTTTACCTGGTTGGGCTCGAAAAAGAAAATAGGGCTCGCTAAAGCTCGCCATATTTTATTTTTCTAAGCCTCACCGGATAAACTTCTTCCATCTCGGCACCAACCATGTATTCCCTATATATTACCTTTAAGTGAGTGAATACGCTATTACTATTTGGTTAATCTATACAACGTCGATAAAAACAAGCATTACAAATACTTTACGTTTTAACTGTTAAACACTCATTAATGTAGAAACGGCATGTACATTGTTGGGAAACCCCCAACTGTTTGTACACATTTTCTCATATTAAACTTCTGCATGACATACATGTACACATTGATATTTGCTTAGCACTTAAAATAACTTAGTATAATATCTTGAACGCTTAATAAAGTGAACACACTTATAGTATACAATACAAATACTGAAATGTAAATGTCAACGTGCATAATTTGTTGCTACAGCCATTTAAACAAAACGATTAATTATGAGATAATGCAAAAAATACATGTATCACGTTAATGTATTTTTTAAACATTTATTATAATACATACTGAACAGAACAAAATTGTATACATACATCATTTACTTGTGAGAGATAATACTTGGCCAAAAATTGCTTATTTATAATAAACTTTTTTTTAAATAAGCAAATTTTAAGTATATTTAAAGCATATTTTTCTTTTGAACTTCTTGATTTCCCCATCCGCCATTTAAGACGTGTATATAGTTCTGAAGACGGCCATTTGGTTTCGCTGTAACATTGGATAAATAAACGTAGAAGCTAATAAAAGACGAAAGAGTGAAACAAATGACAGTTTTGTCTATGTCATCTTTGTTTAGAATGTCCGAATCGTTTAGCAGAATTTGACGGATCATACTGTTTTTTAGTATGTGACATTAATATTCAAGTTAATGCCAATATATACGTATGAACTATAGTCGTCGCTTACAGAGTGCTTGGGCTCCAAATAAACTAGATGTAAGGGCTACTATGTATTTGTTATCTCAATCGGATCGATTAATTTACGAGTGTTTGCTATAAGTCGTGTTGATTCGTTAATTACGAATGCAATGTTTCTCAGATAAAGTATATATTAAAATGTGTGATTAAATAGATTTATTTAATGCTTTTCGGTGGTTTATAGAGAAATATCAGTGAATTAAAACTGATAATTTCACTGTTTCAAACAATGAAAATTATCAGTGAAAATTATCGATAATTTTCACTGTTTACTGTGTAATGACGTCATTATTTTGACGAAATGACGTCATTATCACAAAGACATTCTTTAGTAAAACTCTTTAACAATGTATATAAACTGTGAAAAAGCATGAAATAAAAAGAAAATTTGTTGGATTCGGTGGATTATCGATTGTAATTCACTCGTGATCATAGAAAATATATATTTTCACTCGTGGCTACGCCACTCGTGAAAATATTAATTTCTATGATCACTTGTGAATTAAAATCGATAACCCACCGAGTCCAACAAATATCCTCTATTTAATTGATTTTAATTGAAACCGGTATTGATAATAGTGATGTGGCAATGCTCATTAGCCTATGCATATTTGGAATCGTATCCAAAGTTATATAGCGATATTTTGAGGACGAGATTTTTTTAAATTTAAATATGAAAAAGAGTTTTACAAGATGGCAACCCATACTGATTTCGGTAGGATTGTTGTCAAAGTTCGACAGGCGGGTTGTTCAGAAAGATAACGAAATATATCTTTATATGAAACAGAGTACTTGGTTCAATCGTAGCGAAAAATTATGGCATGACCTTAAGTTTGGTTTCTGTAATTCACAGAATGTAAAAGTCACAAAAAGTATTTCGAAACTATGTACATTGTGACGGATACGTTTAATATGTTTATGAACTAAGAACACGCAGGACCCTTGAAGGGTTGTAAGGGATTGACCCGGATTCATTTCTACATCACCAGAGATACAACTACTATGCAGACATACCCTACTGATCAATAGTATTTAGTTATATGCTGTAACACAATAATATCGAAGTATACAGTAAGTCAGAGACAAAAGTCACATGTTGAAGATATATGGCATGTGACAGTCAGATAAACGAAGTTCCTTCTGATTCAAAGATATCACAATGATTTGGTTGAACAAACACAACAACATTCCAATTGGAATCACTCTGGGTGTTATAAAAGAAACATTTGTTTGATAGACGTTTCAATAAATCGCACCGCACATGCAAAGCAACTCCAGATATTTGATGGATATTTTAAAGGACTTGCCACTTGCAATTTTTATCTACCAGCTAATAATCGGATTTTATACAAACCATAAGTTAGGAAGCAAACACCATACCTCTCGTTAAAATGCGGAAAGGCATTTTTTTTTCTAAATTCATTTTCAAGGGGAATGTCTTAATTGACTGCCTAGACCACTCGTTGATTAAAGTAATCATGTTCGGATTCTTTTATATTCCAAATACTATCATTTCGAAAGCTTTTTGAATTATGATAACATAAGAACGTAATTGACATTTAATGTAGTAATTGAATCTGGAAGACATATTTATATCCCTAATAATGAACGTAAATGCATTATATGAAGCTCAAATGATATCGAAGACGATTATCATTTTGTAATTGTATGTCCTCTTTATACCAACATTTGAACAATGTATAAGGACAAACTATAGTATAACCGACCTAGTTTGCATACATTTATATGTTTCTTAAATACTCAAACTTAAGTTCAAACAAACTCGCGATATAAGTATTGTAAAAATGCTCTTAAAATAAGAACTAAGGCATTTAATGCAATGGTTGAGTAATAAAATGGCTTAGTGCATGTTTAACACCTTGTTTCACACTATTTTGGAAAACAGCAATATCATAACCATCAATAAAACATACACAGGTACATACGGGTTCGAATATTTTTAGACTTTTTTCAAAGCAATGAGTTGTGAGTATATTTCAATGTTATACATAACAATTCAGGTATTATATATGAATTTGAATTATGTATATACACTTACGTCGTATACATGCTCAGTAACTTAGGACAACCAGATCAATTTCGCTTAACATCTGCGAACATTGATTGAAAGGCTCTTCATTTGCAACATCAGATCTTTTAAATTACCCCAGTTATGAATTGCTTCTCGGAAAAAAACATTACCAATTTGTTTTGTCCAGTGGAGGTGACAGCTGATTAGTTCAAAATCCTACTCATAAGTTCTTATAAATTGTGCGTGTATAGCTATGCTGAGTTTGTACATGTTGTAGTTTTGCTCTGTTATCTGCGGACTATCAACATCAATCAATGGTAACTCGGTAACGTTGTTCTAAATAATTTATGTTTAACGGCAATTAACACACATACACCGGAGCTCTTAGGATTTGCTATAAACATATTTGTAACAATGATAAGCTCATCAAGATCCTAACCATAATGCGTACAATATTAAATTAATGTTTGTCCATCATGTATTGTAAAGGTGCACCAATAAATCGCGTTTCGTCAATTTAAGTTATATTGTGTTTCCAAGTCATGTTATAACATTCCAAACGTGAGTTTAGTGTGCACCAAAACACCAATAAAAATGATATATATTTCCATTTCGAAACGATTCATATGATGGAAATGTATTGGCTACCTAAATAGCCCAACAACAATCATGCACTTGTATTGGTTTAACTTTATTATACGGTATAATACGACATATTTCGATAGCATTTCCTTAAAATTGATAATGGTATCGAATATGTTCTTGTAATTACATATACCTCAAGCAATTTGGTTGTGTGCGACTACCATTAGGCAGTTTTAGTAGACATTAAACTGTTTACTTGGGCATGTAGTGATCACGTTTTAACCTGCTTATTATTTCAAAACGAAGAGTGGACAAAACAACACATGTTGAACTAATTTAGCACACCTCACCGTTTTGACTGTATATATTTCGGATTAATGAAACATTGAATATTGCAATTACGGTTTAAATCGTTTCGTAGAAATGAATCCGGACTTGTTTCCAAACAAGAGCTTTGTCGCTTACGTGTCAAATACCACCGCATCGGTTTGCCAACACGTAGCTTGCTTCATGAACTTAGAACTGTTTATATAGCTGCTAGGGTAATGGTTAACATAAGTCACACATAAGGCATAGTCGTTTGGATCATTTTATATTTAATTAAACGTTCATTGCACATTAAATTAGAATAGAGTAATTTATATTCTTAATTTCAAGTAAGAATGTAATTATTTGAGACATTATAATTAGTTCGCTTCACACCGAACATATGGTATGTCTCTGTTTCAACGCTATAACGTGTACATTACTGCGCAGGAAAATCAAGTATTGCTTATTTGCACTTTATATTTACGACTTGTTTTAATTTATATTTAGATCGTTTCATTTAATTTACGTTAAGTTAATCATAATTAGTTGAATATGATGTGAAGTATAAAATGAATGTGCATATAAGTCACGTCAATTAAAGTCCCTAGGTACGAAATGTCTTAAGTTGCGAAGAAATTTTATTTTTTTTAATAATCGTATTAAATATATTTTTAAATATATAAAATCACCATACAATAGTCTGAAAATGATCGCCTTGTAGAGTACTTCACCTGACAAAAATAATATTGGGCGTATATTGTCTAGCACGGCATGTGCACACACGTAATTCAAGCACTAAGCAGTGTTTGATCGACATACACAAGAGGTGTTTTAGTGTGCTTGCGGTAAACGTGTCAATCAATTAAAGATTATTAACTTTAAAAACGTGTCGCTAGTGTTCCTTGTATATACGGTAACTTAAACAATATAGGAAGTCAAAATTGCACATTAATATTTCAGGATGCATTTAAACATGCATAATTTAATGCGTTCTAATTGCAGCTTTCGTTATTCACAAAACGTGCCTAAATGCAAACCAATGTGTACGGGCATCGTTATTATGTTCCATATTTGGTTACCTTATTAATATTTTTTAACGTGTATGGATATATAACTTTAAAACACCGGACTTTATTAGTGCATTTTAAATCCAATGTGACACACTTATCACACAACGCAACTCGGATATATATCAGTTGAAAAGTGCAAGCTTACATTTCGTTTAGCAAATAATACGAAAATAAGAAATGGTTATTCTATTATGACACGCAAATTAACACTTAAAGTCTTATATTTTGTACTAAAATATTTCTCTACATGACGAATGAAAAAAGTCTGAATTGTTTTGAAATTATTCTAATCGAAAAGGCTAAACGATGTCATGTTGAAGTATTTTTAAAAGAAGCGATTGAAAAATTTATACTTAATTATACTTATACTAGAAAACACCTTCAGAGGAAAATATACCAGAATATCAACGAAATGAGAGTTTTATGCAATGGTATATAATGTTATTTCCTGTACTGTCAACAACTGAATCAAACACGACGCCATCGAGATTACTTTACACGAAGACTCAAATGTCAATTTAATACACATGTATAATGAGCGTGTTTATTTTCAAAAATATGTTTGAATTAATTGTATAAATATGTTAATGACAAGGTTCATATGTTTCAAAGATTAAATAAAAACAACCATCAATAATGATTTGCAACATAACTGACACACTCTATTGAAAGTAACGGGTACTGGTTTGACACGGTTGTATGCAGACCGACATTGCGTTAATAACACTAATATACCAACATAAACATATATACGTTGTTTTGTGTACGAATTAACATGAACGCCATTATAAATTGAAACTACGTTTGCACAGGTGCACACATTATCATAGTTGTGAATAACGTTGTATAAATGCATGGTATAAACCATTGGTTTACATTTAACTACTGTGCATCTTGTATGTATGTTCGTATAAGATCTTAATTAGCAAACAATATAACTAATCATTGACATGATAGCAAGCCTATTACCGCCGTTCTAATGGATGTAAAGCCCTTAATACCAACATATATACATATGCAGGTACACGAAAAAAACGACATAACACATGCATCCGTCTAATATTATAGAAAACGTCAAATTATAAAGTGTGTATTTATATTGTACAATTCTATAGTGTTTGTGTATGGTAAATATTTTGTATACACGCACATGAACATGTTATTGGATATCACGAAAATAAATCCAACGCGGCCCATGATGGATTGTTGTGACGGCGTTGTTTGAGAATGGTTGAAAGAGTGTTGTTACATTAACAGAGAGGGTATATTGATTACTGCATGTCTGAGTATTTTGCACAAGAATCTTAGGATGCAAAGTATGATAGCGAAATAAAGGCTCGGATCTAATGGTTCCCTTGTCTAAGTGTTATCTTTCCTGAGGCAATGATAGTCCCTCTCGTTCATCCCATCATACATTTCAGTTGACATACTTAATAATGAAGTAAATGTTCCAGGAGTATCTCTTCTGAGTTCGTAAAGTAATGCTAAACTGGCGCGGCTCTCGTGATGCAGCATTGTCACGCAGATAGGATCCTCTTCTCCACCGAAATCATAATCTGACAAACTAGTTGACGTTGCAGTTTAGTTGGAGCACTTCTTTATGGAGCTGAGCAGCCACAAACTGAATCACCATGGCGTTTTATTTCTTTCATTTCGACGATGGAATATCTTATACTCTTTAAACACGTCTCGTCTTTTCGTATCTGAAATTTTACATGCCTTCGCACAACTAAATGGTTTCTAAACGTGTACCAAGACATGTACTTGCGTTATGACTCGCCTTCATTGGCATATCATAGTTAACTTTCGCATTCATGATTTTCGTTTTCTAAAAATCAACTTAAGGTTAAAATAAAATTACAATCGTCAATACATTTAGTTGCGATTAGGTACAGAAAGAGCATATTCGTTACATATCGTACACTTTCGTAAACTACTACAACTGTTCGTTATGTGATATGTTTCGAATGTACATAAACTAAGCTGGACGAATAAAATTAGGAATGTTTGTTCATGTGTAATATAAAAAAAATACGTAATGTCCATATTACATTGAAAACAAGGTATAGCATGTGATAAAATTGATATATTACTTGGACGCTATCGGCAATAAGCATGTATATGAATTGTTATTTTGCATTGATGCATCACATTCATGGGGACGTTGCGTGTTCCTTAGATTGCCACCATTTTGCTGTAAATTGTTCTATAGACATGTATGCTGTTATAGTGAAAAACATAAGATGGTGTTGATCGATATCCCCGAACTGTATTAACTTGTATTGATTAAGTGTTCCAAAATATTTACTAATGTTGTTTCACACAACAAGTATACGTGGGCATTGTATATAACTACCGAGAAACAAAACTATGCATAACTCCTTATATATTTATCAAGCTAACGTACAGCAAAGGTTGGCTTTAGATGGAAGTGATATAATTATTTAAGGCTGTCGGCATTTGCTGGAATCTATAAAATACCATATTTTTCGGTCTTCATTTTGGATCATTTCAGTCACATGTTTTTAAGGTTGACAACATCGACTTAATCATACATTCGATAATCCGTCACTGAAATATTCCATCGGTCTGATGTGTTTCTTAGTTTTCCGCAATTTCCTTGCATGGCGTTAACAATATTATATTTTACTTGCTTGTATTAGGGCTCAAACTGCCTTGTTGTAATCAGTAAGTACAATATTGATGTTCGTAATCTAAAGTCGTTAAGCCAGGTTCATGAGTTTGTATTATTCGACACATTGAACTAAGTTATAATTTATTGTCTTGCTTTAAATACAGTTTATAGCAGGATGCTGATTCTCTTTATAAAAAAAACAGCATCAGACCAAAGCGTTCGACGCAGTAAGAACAATCCGTCGAGACAGATATTGAAATAAAGTAACGTTTAATATATTTTATCTTGCATTTATTGCATTACAAAAAAATGCGATATCGTATTTGAACACGTGTATATGGTAGTAGGTTTAAACATATATATCGGTTAAGCATTATGCGTTAACAGTGTCGCAAATGATACTTCTTTACATAAAATACCTTGCAACCGTAGGTAAAATAACGAACTCCGCAAACCCCATGTGGTAATGTCGTTAGCTTAATTGCAATATTCAAAATTATTCCCAATGATTATAGCAGGTTTAGCATGGACACAGATTAAGTACCAATACAATATTTATAACGTCCTGAAGTACCAGAATTTTGTTTCCATTTTTATAAAATTGCAATCGTGTTTATGTGTGAAGCCACATTGACTGTCCTTTTCGTTGTTAAACTAACATATTGTGATGTTGAAAAATGAACAACCAACTGACATTGTTGTTAAAGGTTTTCTATAAATGAAAACGATGTATTCTTTATAGACATGATGCTTTACCTAATGTGGTTATATTGTTTGGTATTTTGACATTGGTTCTTCATACAAAGAATTATACTAATATGATCTGTGTTTATTGTGACATGTTGATATCAATAAATGCTTGACGGTGACACAGTTACACACTGCAATGACATAGCACGTGTTGTGAATAAATAATTCAGCAATACTGTTAGAAAATGAGCCACACCATTCGGATATGATATGATATCATTTCAAAAAAAGAGAAAGTAAACTAGTATGTATACATTTCACCTTTTTTTCTGGTCTACACAACTGCATATTTATATATAGCTTATTGTACGAAATACTACATACAGTTTATGACCTTAATCACAGGAACCCATGCACAACGTATCGTAATTTCACGCTGAGTTCCTAGAACAACATACATAGAGTCCATTTCGTTACATCGATTATAACCGTTTTATTTGAGAGTTATATTATTAAATAGGATCTTCGACGTCAACATGTGTTTGTATTTTCTAAAATGAATATATTTTTTTATTGTTTATGCATTTTTAGTTATAACACACAATGTGAATCGACACACATTTAGATACAAAAACGTACACATGTAGTAGCGCTCAATACGATTTATCGATAGTCATATCGACCTATCAATTAAAGAGATGCCGGTCTTAAAATGCACACTGTTTTCAAATGTCGGAGTTATTATTACGTAAATACTATTGCCTTGTAAAAGAAACTTTATATTAGGACAAATGTGAATTTTACTTGAAGAACTTACAGTGAGCTGTTTCTGTATTCCTGCCTCTAGCTCATAAAACCATGCGCTAGCTTTATTCAACATATTATAATTGATGTAATGACGAAACGGAACAATTACTGATACATTCGGATTGGAAAATACGCTGTTGGCATTTTCCAGAATCCCTAAAAGACATAGTTTGCAGTCTTGTATAGTTTGGTAGAAAATGTATTGTATACTGCTGTTTTAAGCTCAATAATAAGGCCAATACGAATTAATAAAATTATAATAAAGAACATTAGGCGTAAGTGTCTGTCTAAAGCGCAACGATACGGCCAATATTAATTCTACTCATTAAAGATAGTTACATTTAATGCCATTATACCATTGATCCTACGATGTTGTGCTTGATAAGGTCGTTTATATTGCACTCGAGTGTCATTAAGCAATTTTCAACACAGCCCATGTATAGAACATACGTAAAAGCTGTAAAGCCAGTTATTTGAATGAGAATGTTATACAATTTTATTCACGTATTTACATCATATCCTTGTAGTAGTTGACATCAGTCTCAAGCACTATAGAATGCCCTCAAAATAAATACATATGCATTATACACCAAGCAACAATGATAGCTAGCTATTTAAATTGTGCAAACATCTCTATTGACCAATACCCATTTAGAAGTGTTCTATTTGGAAAAGTTTCCGAATTATAAATAACTTAAGGCCTTTTTTTCCAGTGTGTTCCTTCTTTGCAACACATAGCATTCCTTTAAAATAATATTATGTTGTGTTGGGTAACTGGTGTATTAGATATAATTTTGTATTTTTAAATCGTGTGCGTCGTACAGTCTATTGGCAGTCTAATAACAAGATTGAAAATAATAAGAATTTATTTAAGAAATCTTTTCTGAAAGTCACTATTCTTGATATATATAAATTTTAACTACCCAGGGGTGAACTGATTTATAAAGTCGTAAAATTAGCGAAGTAAAGTCACAGCGATAAACTCACCACGGATATCGTCTATACAAACCAGATACATTTGCATAATTTGGGATGTACATACCTCTTAAATAAGATTGAGCGAAAATCGAAATTGTGAAGAAAATCTGTGTTTAATACAAGCATAATTTGACAGTTGAACAGCGTAACAAATCTATTGCTTATCCGAAATAATATTTAATTATACAATGCTATGTGTTTTTTTTAAATGCTTGGTAGTGCAAACAAAGATAACAAATACTTTTTTAAATCACATACCGAGTCAACTGTTATCTATAACTTAAAGATGAAACTTGCAATTGGTGGAAATGTTAGGTCAGCGTTGTTTGTACATACGGATTAGATGATTTTTGTTTAAAGGTGTAGATGCCACGAAAGCACCCACAAATTTTCTGTTCAGAACACTAAATGTGGCTGATGATTAATGAACAATATTTTTCAAATGATATATTTTTGGAACAACACATCTAACCATTGTACCGTTGCTGTAGAATCTGTAGAATGTGACTTAAAAGCCCTTCGGATAATTGATTGAAAATTATATTTTATGATTATTTACAGGCATTTATGGAATATAATCACCCTTACCAATTTGTTGCAATGAAATAACCGATATAACTTGGAACAGAATTATACATTAAGAAAACTCGTTATGTCTGAGTTCATCGATGCAATAATCGATAAGGACACTGATATCATTTATGTGGATGCAAATGTAGCAATTAATGTGTCTTTCCAATAATAAGCGAATCATCACATTAATGTAACATCCGGTCTTTTTCTGCAAATATGCGTTATCGGTTTTAAACTTGCGGGTGCACAAAACAGCGCTTAATGCAAAAGTTGCGTTGTTCTCCGGAATACAAAATCATACATTGTGACGTTCGAAATGTTTTTACATAGACTACTCATTATTTATCGTGCATGTAGCATGTTTTAAAAGAACAACTGCCATATTATGCATTTATTTTAGTTACCCTGAATACAAACAAGTATGCTATCTTTTGTTCATGCCCATATAAATGCAAGTTAACTTTGACAGCTTACTTTTTTCCCCCCTTACAGTGTGATGAGATATGATTAGAGTTATATGACTTGTTTGCAAATTTGTCATTTGTATATCTCTTTGTATTGTATACAACGGCTATTTAAACAAGAGCTTATTATAGTAATTATATCTTATCGCTGTTATGATATAAGAATCCAATATATCAACTGCGTATGAGAAGTATCAAAGCGTTTTAATATGTGATTACACTGGTTGTTTGTATCAATATTGGAAAACAAACTAACTTCATCTTAGATCTTGTTTCGGCTTCAAAACATTTAAAGTGTGTTGCTCCGGTGTATTATAACAATTAAGTATTAACATTACAATTAAATCGAATTATTATTCTCTGTTATTGTTTTTCTATTATTACAATACGATGCCACGAAATTATTTGCGCCTAATAATTGTGTGTGGTAAGTGTCAGATTCAACGAGCCATTGACTGGTTTAAGCCTCCAAGTCGTTAATATGTTGACCGTTCTTAGACAGAAACCCGCCTTAAAATCTGTTTATACCCCGAATGCTTTTTATTGCACATTCCAATGCGCTGGCCCCAGCTTAAATGATGCCTTTAGGTTGAATATTGTATTGTTTTTAGTGTCTTATATTGATTAGGCTATATATCTCAAAAAAGACCAGCGGACGAGAATTTGTGTCTTGATTATCGTTCTAGAGATTCAATGTTCCAATATTCTTTAATTGTAATTTAATTTCAATAGCATACAGTACAGGAGGAAGGTAAAAAGTGTTTGTTGAATCAAGTTTCATAAGTACAACATTGATGTTGTTTTTATGTACATATATACCTTGCTACCAATTTTAGTAACATGATTGAAAGCAATATCGAGAAAAATCTACCAACTGAAGTACAATTTGATGAGACAAGATGACATGAAATAAATATAAGTATCAGCTAAAACATAAGCGTGTAGAACGTATGATTATATTATATAAATTACTGACCATCGTTATGTATATCAGGTAGAAGCCGTTATGCAAAATAGATTTAATCGATATGCATACTTTTCTCCAGCAGTGTATTATCATTGGGTTTTTGTATAGGGATATACATGTCTACGACAATCTAAAACTTAAACAGTGTTCATGCATTAGTATAATGCATGAACACTGTTTATTTTGTTATGTTGTAGAATTAATGCATATACGTTTTTACAACATTATATAATGTCAACCGCAAATGTTTTGCTCCTTTATGCATACAATTTTGGTGCTTTATTTCAATCCTGCATTTTTGATGTCCCAAGTATTGAAGTAATATAAAAAGTTTTAACCGTTTGAACTTTTTGCAAAGTTAAAACAAAATGTGTGTAAATGTGCAAATGTGTTCCTTGTCCGCTAATCGAACGTTACACTAAGTAACTTCAGATTATGAGCAGTCTTATGCATTTGAATCCACAATTAAACTACCTCTTGTCATCATATTGTTGCTGCTGTAAAGTATTGGAAAATGTATAGGATAATGAATATCCATGATTATGTTGTATGGCCGTTTAATGAAATGGTACATTGATGTAAATTTAATTGCTTTGGAAGCAACATTACATTTCACTGGATTGACAGAAGCAAATGCATCCTTCAGTTTTGTTTTATATAGTTCATAATTATATCACAGTTTAACGACATTCCGAGTAAAATAGTTGTATTAAAATGGTCACCATGTTTTGAACCCAGACTATATGTTTAAGTTATATATATTTTTGTTTCGATGTAAAATTAAGAATGCATTCATGGTATATCTAAACCACATTACTATTGCATTGTAATATGCATGTTTACATAACAAGCTGTCTAGTAAACTGCTCATGTTATGTTTTGCAATCACATTTATAATTGTTTAAACATACATGTGCACAATAGATTAATCTCTGTTAAAAGTGCGGAGACCCCCTTTTTTATTTTTGTTTTATGATAACAATACGTAGATGAACATATTTGAGCAGTTTTGCAAAAAGTTATTTGATAGAACTTTTTTAAATTCCATTTTTGTGGTTTAAATAGTAAAAAATTTACGTTTTTTTGGGTGACATAAAAACTATAAAAATTAAATTTCTTAAAAATCAACTTGTGTTCTCCATTTTTTTCGTAGTTTGTGGTTTAATTAAATGGTTTATGATATATATTAGCTTATATAATATCTACATGTTGCCAATTTCATAGGTTATTAATAATTTTTATGCAATTAGAGAATGTTCAGTTTTAATGAAAAAGTACATGTTATATAATGGCGAATAAAATCAAAACAAGGCCGGTGACCTTATGTTTTTATTTCATTTTTCATATAGTATTTGTATGTAGTACTTGAATATAAATTTTGAGCAAAAGTTATTAGATGGAAAAAAAAACAGCAAAACTGCAGCAACACCCCTTAACAGTTGGTTTACACATGTTTAACGTCAATTTAAGGCCATGCTAAATGACAGCAAAATGGAAATATCAGAATTAAAGATGGCAACATCTTTTTTTTTACTGGCATGGGGCTCATTAGTTAAAACACCTCCCCTGTAATACGCATGTTCATGTTGTGTTTACGTTCTTGCATTATAAACGCACATTTTAAGGGATCAGAAGTTGTATTTCCTATTTGCAGCTTTTGCGGTATAAAGAAATATATACATGTGTACAATGATTTCAGTCGACATTTATTGCATCATGGATTATATAATATAATAATTGCATCGTATTGCAACACTAATTTTCTGGTGGAATAAACAGTCATCAATATAATCTCGATGGAATTTACATAGATTTATTAAACATTAACACAAAAACCAATTTGTTTAATGATTTAATCACAATAAATTAAAATATTGAGTAACATTAACGTTAGCAGCAGTTCATGTAATCGATGCAATAATCGATGTGCGATTCGCAATGCCGAGAACTTGATATCATAATACCCAGAATTACATAAACACAATGGATGAATACCAAATAATAAACCAAATGTTATGCTTTAGGTAGTGCAACAAACATTCTCATCCGTTAAGGCATGTTCTTGTTAAGGTTAATTAAAGCGTCTTTACTTTTAATCCAGCTTCAACTCTAGACAATATCGTTTAACCAACTACTCCGCCCAACTTACCGATGTAGATATATGTGCAATTCCTTTAAAACAATAATTGTTTTTTTTTAGCAATTTTACCGGTGTTTATTTAGCGGGCAACGGTATGTTTACCAAACTAATTAATTTTTTGTTTTGCCTATCTACTTGTGTGTCTTCAATATCAACAGTTGAACAACAGTTGAATGTTACAATACAGATTGCTTCAAATAACCCATTAAAGCACGAAGAAACATATTTAGCAGTATATTGAATAATTTGTCTAACGCATATGCCTTTCTTTTGTAACGTTCGAAATTTATTATACAAACTTAATAAATACACAATTGCATAAATATATAATATAAAATACTTTTGTTATTGGCTACGAAGATTTATATTTTACTTTCTATGCGTATTATGTATTAAGACACATATGAATCATTATACTCTTTAAGATAGATATATCGTTAAGTGACTGGCTTTGGTACAATAATGATATAAACTACAATATGGTGACATTCTCAAGTACTGAAATGTTATATTTGTATGTGTGAAATTGGGCACTCGATAGGTTTTTATAATTTAACTGTAAGTTAGCATGAACGAGAGATACATTTCTAAATCGCAACGTGTATTCGCCTCAGGTTATTTGTAACAGCCTAACGGTTGGTGTGCAGTTGCAATAATCCAATTTTCAGCCAATGACCCTTCGGGTCGCTGGGAGTTGCAGCATACATCAACACAAACATATCATTAATATACCTCTTTTTCGCAAATTCAAACAACTTACGCGCTGTTTGTGCTTTCAGAATAATTATTGTACTTCAACTTTTAAACGCGTCAATTATTCCAGCAAAAGTATATGTGTTTGTAATGGGAAACATAAAAATATTATGAATTTCATTTAGTTTAGTCAATTTAACCTAACGAACAACTGCAACAATGTATTTCATGCTGTGTATTTACCATAAGCATAAAGTAATGATAACACTTCCAATAGGAAGTATCCTAATTCAAAAAGTTTTGTTAAACACTACATGCTTTCAACTGCCAGCATACGACCAGACCATCATACACTCTGGTGAAACAAATGGTGTAGAGTAATCTTTTCCCTTCCTGTGCTATACTCGTTAAATTAGAACTTCCGCTTTCGGTTTGATAACTGTTTGTATCATGTTTTTATCTTGACAATTCTCAACAAAAACACGCATGTTTTTGTCGATGGTGACGCCTATTTTGTGTGTAACGTGAAAATATGATTGAACTCAATTTTTCGAAATATACGTGGGGCATATTAGTTTACATGCTGGTCGCCTTTACCACGAATACCTTTGAGCTGTGTTATGTACTCATAAAAGCTTAAATCATTCAAGACGACATTGGCTGTTGTGAAACCATATTAAGTGCAACATACTAATACGCTTTTTCCCATGACATACACAGTTCAAACACGTAAATTCTTCACGATCCTTAAGATACTGCTCAATTTCATCTTTGTTGTTCATTTAAGTGGCATACATTTTTTATCGCCATCTGCTCGAGTCTGTGTAGAGTTTGTTTTCCTTTATTATTGTCAAATGTTGCCAATTTCAACATAACGAATATATATAATTATGTAAACTGGCATCTGCCTTTAATTAAACGTCTACGATATGATTTGTACTTCGCAATTACGTTTATATTACCATACACATCAAAACAGAATACATTAATGTATAATACAAACAACAACCCAATGTTTGGATTATAATATAGAAAACAAAAAAGATAACATGGCGCATGCTTTGACCAATTTTCTAATTAAACACGCCAACTCGAAGCTTGAAAATGTGTATAATTGCTTTTTTGAAATATAATTTAATATAAAACACTATTAAAGACTAGATTATGATGATATGATAAGCCATCACGTGTTTAACAGTATACAAAACGCGATATGTATCTCCTTATACGGAGCACACAAACATCTCCCGGATTTTATATAATACCGTTTTTTTCTGAGACTTTACAACTAAACTGTTATTCATAAATTAATTCATTATAATCAATTAATGTCATCCAGCATTAAGAAACGAAAGTTAAAGGCAAATGATACTAACCTAGATGACCTGAACGAAACAATTAACAACACGTATAAATTAGGTGAATACTGCAAAAATGAACTTCACTAGGCCTAGTACCCCAAAAAGGAAATAACGTTGATATATTCGTTATTTTGAAAGTAAATAAATTCTGCAATAAATATGTTTAAACACATTCAGTCCTACATGTAGTATTGGTCAGAAAATGTTGCACTCGGTTGGACAGGGGGGTACTATTTTGAAATAACCTTAGTAACAAGGTCAGAAATAATTTTCTGTTCGCAACAGTTAAAATACTATGATTGGCAAATCAAGCAACACAGGCAGAGTTGTGCATTCTTTATTAATAAAAACAATTGTTGTTTCTGTTTAAAAAATAAATGACGCCATTGATTACGTGTCTAGTCTTACTGTAATTTTAACAGCACTGAAACCATTGTAACATAAATTTCACTGCCCTTGTTATATAACCGTGTGCTATGACTGGAGTGTTAAATAGCAATACCCATAATTTGTGTATGCAATATTCCACAAATTGCATAATGCAATGCACGTGTAACTGAAATCAAACAGAATTGAAGACTATGTTCAATCACATTAAAAAGGTGGTTAAGTCGTTCAAGAATTGAACATATGAGTAGGTTTGGTTTAGCTTATTGAGATAAGCATGCATCAGCTTCATTCATATCAACAGTCATGTCAATATAAAAAGATATGTAAGATGGTATCGGCATAACCGGGTATCCTCCACTATGTCCACATTGTGTGTGGCGTATTTATCCTACCGAGCCAAGGTGTGCAATCATTGCGGTTTGTTTCTCGAATAATGAAGGATCCAAAGTTGATACAAAGTGTGTCCTTTATTACAAAGCGTTGCTAATGACTACCGTTTGTGCCACTATCAGGACAGGATTGTGTGTGTGAAGATCATATCCATTCATGTTCTATGTGTTTGATGAGGAATCAACATTTGCATGCATGAACCCAACAAAGAATATCGTATCGAAATGCATATCGCTATTAACGAGAGGTGGAGTATATTGTTTGTGTGTTGGGTGAGTGCTTGTATAGTACTTGTAAAGCGCTTTTGTATGATAATACATACTTGAAAAGCTTTATAATATACGATTCCAATATTCTGAAAACATATGCCAGGTAATATACCGCAAGCTTTATTCGGTGAACAAACTGAACGGTTCAATATCTGGTGGCGAACCAGTTTAATTCACTCCAGCAAAGCATTCCTCGGTAACAAATTACCAGAAACAGACAACTTATAATCTATGTGAAATAGTGTATAACTAACATAGGCGTAAATTGATATCGCAGTTTTGAAAGGGCAAGTTAATAATGTGTGTTCCACGTGCATTTGCCATAACGTAACAGATTTTTAACAAAGCGATAATGCGTACCACTTACATATATATATATATGATTACTTACTAATGGTGCACTTTAAGGAACGCAAGTCAGATGGGACATACAATTTAACACCAAACACAATTCTGTTGTGGCGTTTCTACAGAAAACGTTTTAAACTAATTGCAAATAGTATTATTTTAAAGGTCATACAATCAAATATCCATTTCGAGTGGAAACCGTATACAGAGGTCCATTTCGTCAAAATTAAGACAAAAATACTAACAACTTGTCGTTCTCACAATATAAATGTCTTTAAAACATCCAAAACTACTCTACCATCGCTGCAAAAAAATATATACATTTTGATGAAAGATAAATAAAGTTTGACGTTTGGACAAAAGTTGTGTGTTTAATTTGAACGTATCTTTTTTTCTTTAAATATAAGCTCTTTCAATGAAGTTCTACAATCAAGTCCAATACATGTCTACATGTATATTCATATTCAATACCTTGCGATATGTCTGAACAATCTATAATCTACCTGTATTAATATGATGTGTATATTTACTATTAAATACTAAAACAATAACCATAAGTGTCGTTATTGCATATGTTACTATATTTAGTAACAAAATTGGCCGTTTTTTCGCGAATAACTCGTGTAAAATCTCGGTATTGAGCAAGTGTGCAAATAACCGGTTATTGGCACACTTGGCAACTGTGCCAAAAATCGGTTATTTGCAAACTTCCGGTTATCTCGCACCTGTTGTCCAGTAACGACAGATCGTCGGCACGCGTTGACGTTACGTAATTGGCGACCGGAGCTTGAAAGAAAATGGCGTCTGAACGGGTTTTGGAATCGCTAGCGAATCGTTTACTAAATCAAGACAGCATCATTGAAAATAATGGAGATAATTTAGCAGAACCTGATACATATGAATTTGTCAATGCACAAAAAAACGAAAACACAAAGAAAACAACAATATCGGACATTCACAGACACAGGTTTAAAATTTGGCTCGAAAGCATTGGAGATGGTCGACAAATTATGCATATTCCAGCACAAGAGAATTTTGTACCGCGGCATTAAATTAGCAATTCATGAAGCAATTGAAATAATGAAAAAATATCGATTGCAACTAAAAGTTTAACTTTACTGTTGATTCGATTGATGACACTATTTGAGCTTTAAGTTTAACAAGAGTCATCCAACATCAAAATTTAGTAAACGACACTCTTACCTCAATGACAACTTTAATCCAATGCTCCAAGTTTCCAATTATACATTACAAACACACAATCCGAAATACGTTTTGGGTTCGTTCATGCTTTTTTAAATAAATGTTGAACTGTTAAATAAACCACAACGTCCGAATTGTTGTCACTAAAATTCGTCACATAAATGACGTCACACGAGATACGTCATAAATTTTGTCATCAGTTGAATGAAAATAAAAGTACGGAAAGCTGGTTCGGTAATAACTTTAAGTGAAGGAAAAAAATTAAATGATGAACATATGCAATAAACAGGTCATTATATGGAGAAAGTGTGCCTTTAGTGGTTATTGGCACACTTGGTGTTTATTTGCACTCGGGCTAAAGCCCTCGTGCAAATAACTCACCAAGTGTGCCAATAACCACTAAAGGCACACTTTCCCCATATAATAATCTATATTTATTGCATATGTTACTATATTTAGTAACAAAATTGGCCGTTTTTTCGCGAATAACTCGTGTAAAATCTCGGTATTGAGCAAGTGTGCAAATAACCGGTTATTGGCACACTTGGCAACTGTGCCAAAAATCGGTTATTTGCAAACTTCCGGTTATCTCGCACCTGTTGTCCAGTAACGGCAGATCGTCGGCACGCGTTGACGTTACGTAATTGGCGACCGGAGCTTGAAAGAAAATGGCGTCTGAACGGGTTTTGGAATCGCTAGCGAATCGTTTACTAAATCAAGACAGCATCATTGAAAATAATGGAGATAATTTAGCAGAACCTGATACATATGAATTTGTCAATGCACAAAAAAACGAAAACACAAAGAAAACAACAATATCGGACATTCACAGACACAGGTTTAAAATTTGGCTCGAAAGCATTGGAGATGGTCGACAAATTATGCATATTCCAGCACAAGAGAATTTTGTACCGCGGCATTAAATTAGCAATTCATGAAGCAATTGAAATAATGAAAAAATATCGATTGCAACTAAAAGTTTAACTTTACTGTTGATTCGATTGATGACACTATTTGAGCTTTAAGTTTAACAAGAGTCATCCAACATCAAAATTTAGTAAACGACACTCTTACCTCAATGACAACTTTAATCCAATGCTCCAAGTTTCCAATTATACATTACAAACACACAATCCGAAATACGTTTTGGGTTCGTTCATGCTTTTTTAAATAAATGTTGAACTGTTAAATAAACCACAACGTCCGAATTGTTGTCACTAAAATTCGTCACATAAATGACGTCACACGAGATACGTCATAAATTTTGTCATCAGTTGAATGAAAATAAAAGTACGGAAAGCTGGTTCGGTAATAACTTTAAGTGAAGGAAAAAAATTAAATGATGAACATATGCAATAAACAGGTCATTATATGGAGAAAGTGTGCCTTTAGTGGTTATTGGCACACTTGGTGTTTATTTGCACTCGGGCTAAAGCCCTCGTGCAAATAACTCACCAAGTGTGCCAATAACCACTAAAGGCACACTTTCCCCATATAATAATCTATATTTATTGCATATGTTACTATATTTAGTAACAAAATTGGCCGTTTTTTCGCGAATAACTCGTGTAAAATCTCGGTATTGAGCAAGTGTGCAAATAACCGGTTATTGGCACACTTGGCAACTGTGCCAAAAATCGGTTATTTGCAAACTTCCGGTTATCTCGCACCTGTTGTCCAGTAACGGCAGATCGTCGGCACGCGTTGACGTTACGTAATTGGCGACCGGAGCTTGAAAGAAAATGGCGTCTGAACGGGTTTTGGAATCGCTAGCGAATCGTTTACTAGATCAAGACAGCATCATTGAAAATAATGGAGATAATTTAGCAGAACCTGATACATATGAATTTGTCAATGCACAAAAAAACGAAAACACAAAGAAAACAACAATATCGGACATTCACAGACACAGGTTTAAAATTTGGCTCGAAAGCATTGGAGATGGTCGACAAATTATGCATATTCCAGCACAAGAGAATTTTGTACCGCGGCATTAAATTAGCAATTCATGAAGCAATTGAAATAATGAAAAAATATCGATTGCAACTAAAAGTTTAACTTTACTGTTGATTCGATTGATGACACTATTTGAGCTTTAAGTTTAACAAGAGTCATCCAACATCAAAATTTAGTAAACGACACTCTTACCTCAATGACAACTTTAATCCAATGCTCCAAGTTTCCAATTATACATTACAAACACACAATCCGAAATACGTTTTGGGTTCGTTCATGCTTTTTTAAATAAATGTTGAACTGTTAAATAAACCACAACGTCCGAATTGTTGTCACTAAAATTCGTCACATAAATGACGTCACACGAGATACGTCATAAATTTTGTCATCAGTTGAATGAAAATAAAAGTACGGAAAGCTGGTTCGGTAATAACTTTAAGTGAAGGAAAAAAAAAAATGATGAACATATGCAATAAACAGGTCATTATATGGAGAAAGTGTGCCTTTAGTGGTTATTGGCACACTTGGTGTTTATTTGCACTCGGGCTAAAGCCCTCGTGCAAATAACTCACCAAGTGTGCCAATAACCACTAAAGGCACACTTTCCCCATATAATAATCTATACGTATTGATGAAGCTTGCATGAGTCCAGTGTTTTGCACACGAATTTGTTCGCCTTTTAGCTTTACATTATTTTGTTTTCATCAATCTTAGTCAAGAAAGTATGACAGAAATACAGCGATTGTAATAGTGTGAGCTGACAATACTGTTACATGAAATATGTGGTTATCATGCAAATACTATGGTACAATACCTATGTAAATGTTGTTTTAATGCGCTCGCATTGCATTTCGAACATGTAAAAGGATATCTTATCATATTAGAAAAATGAGAACAGTAAAACAATGTCGTAGTATATTCCAATAAGACAAGCTAGCCCCGAATGTTTTTTTGCAAGCCATTTCCCTTGCGTTTAATTACCGAATTACAAATGCTGCTGCATATACTATTGGAATGTCCATTTAAGTACAATCTCTTTCTCTAGTTGTCACAGTGGGTACTTTTATACATCTACATGTTATGTATCGGTTTCATTGCAAGACTTATGTTGCATAGGATCACGCCATTTTGTTTCAAAGATTACGTTCATGCAATTTGTGGAGTTTCAGTTTAGTAACATATGTCGAATTACCTACTAAAACTTCCAGAACTGATGTAAATAGCTCAGCATTGTATCGACAGACTATCTTACCGTTTTTATGCTTCAGCAACAAACTATACGGTACAATAGTAGTGGTGTAACCGTACAACGTATACCTTATACGACATAAAAAAGCAATTGATGATGGTTAAATGTGGACGGTTATAATGCAATATTTTTATAGAAAGAAACACATTGGTAACCGAAACCAATGTTGCTGAAAAGTGTGGGCAATGACCTGTATGTCATCGATGATGTACGAAATATCCCGTATTCTACACTGCTAGACATATTGGTTGCTAATCATTATGTATGCATTGTACATTCATAAATATTTAAACACAAAGCGAATCTTAAAGAAAGTAATCCGTAAGATCTAGCGGAAGAATTATCGGCACTAAATAAATACTTAAGACTGGTAGCATGCATATGTCTTTGATATAATCAACACAGGGCGTATTTAAACCGTCTTGCGTTCTAGTTGTTTGTTTGTTGTGTTGCTTTTGCATTAAGTGTTCCTGTTCGATAAGAAAACATGTACATATAAATTAGTGTACTGTTTACCTAACAAATAAACTTATTAACTATTACTTTGTCATTAATTTGTTTGATTTAAGACTCACCAAACTGTGCAAAACATATTTTGTGATTATATGAAAAACAAAACTGTGTTGAGAATTGTGTTAAGTAATTATTATGTGTGTTCTTTGAAATGCGGCTTAATATGTTTCTGCGGTTTGTTTGTTTATTTGTCCGATCACATGACATGTATACACCGTTAAAGAATACTATTCGAAATTGTTAACGTTATATGTTACATAATTTTTAGTTGCAACATATTACACAAGTATTATTTTGCTTAAAAGCTTTACATTTAACAAAACAAAAATAATTGTTTGCGACACGATAACAAATAGTTGCTTGATTGTATTTACACAGATTTATGGAACACAAACCCGAGACCTCAGCTGGTTCAATGATTAAATCGCAATGACTTACCATATTGAATAACATTAACATCAGCAACTTGTGTAATCGATGCCAAAATCGATGACGGAATTGCAATAACATGAACCTGATATCATAATACCTATAATACCAAAACCATAAAAGCAGTCTACCAGGTTATCAACAAATTACAAACTTAATGCATTGCTTGTGTAAATGGCATTCTTATCCGGTACTGCTGGTAGTTGTTACACTTAATTAACTTGGTTCAATCAAGTAAACTGGTCACATAACATTTACTGAATATCGTTTAGCTAACTTTGCATCTATGAATTGCGATGTGAATATTATATTCAATTCAGTTTCAACTATATGTGTGTATAAAAAAAAACGTAACAATCCAAGACACACTTTGTCCGGAACTGTATAACCATATTAAGGTCTGTGTTGCAAACACGAAATAAATAATTCGGAATCGGCAGCTGTTTTCGTTTACTTATTTTACGATATTATCTTATTTACCAAATTAAAGTAATTTTTTTTCACAACAAGTGTGCATTTGTCCCATTTATTATTTTCTAACCAACAATAAAAACGTATGTGTTGGTCTTTTTTTGAGATTAAAACATAAAATCAAATCAATTTATATGAATGGCTTTCCATATTTGTTTATACATACATTGAATAACTTGTACATTGTAATGGTATTTTCTGTCTCTGCCTTAAGTGCTATGTGTTTACTTTGGAAAAGATTAATGCGTTGCCTGTCACCGAATTAATGGAAAAAGGAAAGTTCGTATTTGTCTCTGAAGTCTTATCAAATATTCAATCCCGTCTTTAAGAAAATAACCCCATCGCATGCATTTCTTTAGTGTATGCGCTTTACATAAAACATGGCGGTTTATTTGCGTGCATTATTGAGTTGTGCATTGTCAGATATTGCAAACTTCGACAGATCTTACGATGTATACAAATGTGATCTGACTAGATTTAAATCAAGACTCGACTACGATACGATTTGCACATCACTCAAGCGTATATATAGCATAATACATCGCAAAAAAATACGTTAGCATTATCGTACAATTAAGATTTACGTGACCTGGTCCGACTGGACATTGCTGATTAATCGCTGTCGTCTAAACATTGTATATCTGTTCTCTTGGTGATCATTTTAATTATAAGTATTTGTAATACAATTCAATATTAGATATGCAATGGTACATACTGCTTTGCTGAATTAACCGAGTACAACAATCATTTCCCAAAGTGTGCACTTATACAGTATTTTACCACTATCGCATGTTTTATAAGTACAATACTATTATATATATATACATGTGTTTCATTTGAAACGCACACAACTCATTGAACGTAACGGTAAATGACCAGGCTGAGCTACAAGACATTTTATTTAGACTTATTCATACGTGCATCGTCTTAATACATACAATACATACAATATAGAAATAAGTATGTCACGTTTCCATTACATTTTAGTTTACATTTTACAAATGAAATATGTACATATAACAAAACGTTCTAAGCATATAGTGTTTAAATGAAAGAACGATTTTGTAAGTGATACCGGTTATGTGGTAGTATCGATCAATGAATTGCAAATAACAAACGCTTCATTTATAAATTTACACAACTTGACAATGTTTGTTTGGATGAAGTCAGCAATGAGTGATACTTAAACACAGATGGATAAACATATACATACTGTTGAAGTCATTTTTGTCGTAAAAAACAATAGCAGTGACAAATACAAACGAATTGAAACTCATCCTCAATGTCTCTGCTATCGCAACATAAACAATATCTTTCATTGCGTGGAATATAATTGCGGACATACCTCTCTGCTTGGATTCTTTTGAGAGTACAGAAATTCTTAACTTAACAAAGTGAAAACGCAAATTCCTTGGAAACAGATCCAAATAAGGTTCGTTTACGAGTGTAGGTTTTAAAACTCTGTATATGTCCCACACAGGAATGTTATCAAATGTACTACACTATTGTTGTTTATATAAATATTTAAGCCTGTTTCTATTATGGCATTTAAAAGACGTAACCCACACAGCGCTAGGGTTATTAAAACAAATCCATAACCATAATTAGTTACCAACTTTTAAATATGTGAGACCCAATTGATGTGTATTTTATGACACTCTTCAACATTCATAGTATACACAGTATGGAGAATAATAGTATTGCTCAATACAATTCAAACCATTAGTTTCACATTCTCATAAAGCGATACATGTAAAGTGGGTATCTACCCAACTCTCCATAAACACATGCATTACAGCTGTTGAGTCGTACTTGTAGCATACGTTTACAAAACGTTAAATAAATACGTTATATTTCCTTAGACTTTGTAAAGCCCCACATTTCGGGTTAACAAAAAAAAAACACACTCATAAATCATATTGAGATATATGTTAAAACTTCAAGCCAATACCAAGGGACATTAATTTTACTGTAAAAATAACCAATACATTAAGCTTCGCCCACCGAGGACTCGTAGTGTGATAACACATTGTAAATCATTAATTATATTGAGGTGTTATAAAATGTGTTCAATTGTGCCCTTAGATGTTACAATTATTTTTATAATACGCTATTCAGCGATAAAATAAAACCAGAATCAACTGATAATGGGATAGTCCAATGTGTTAATGATGAACAATTAAGTAGAGAAATATGATTGGCGTATCATTAGTTCATTGAATACTAACTGAGTACTGTCACAATACATGGCATGGTGCTATTTATGTATTACCAAAACAGGTACACAGAACAAGCCCGATACCAACCGTTGTGTAGTGTTTACGAAAGTGCTGAATATTTTAACGAAAATATAAAATAAGTGTTTTGCTTGTGTAACATGAATTCTCATTCGGTAAGGTTAGTTTATTATAATCCTAATTAACGTAAATAAAGAGTAGTCTTTGACTAACTAGTATTTGTATAATACCGATTTGAATGAAAGTTCCGTTCATTATTAAAGATTAACATAATTCAGATATGTTAGTCGTTTTCCCTCATGGTGTATTTTACAAAGAGTTGTACCTTAGGCGTATTACGTTTTAAGACTGTTAGTGTGCCGACTAAGTTGTGTTCATGATAAGAACGTTACCTAATAACCCGAATTTGATAAATTCTTAGTTAACCAAGCAAACACAATACGTAGTGTTCCATTGTATTCGTCAACGCATATGTCTATCATTAAACTGTAAAGTAATAAATATGTGAAACGCAACACATTAATTCGCATAGGTGCATGAATATGACATTATGTCGTGTTTTGAAACGTGAACTCAATATTAAGATGTAATATATAGACTCAAAATAGCAAAATAAATGATGCATACATGTGTTTGATAAATTAATTAAATATACTTGTAAACTATATTGCAAATTGAAATAAAATGTTCACATACATAATTATGTATTTGTAGTTTGAATTTTGCCATAACATATTTTATGATATATTATATTTAAATCGGAAATAGATGCTAAAACAATATGTTTAACCCGTTTAATAATATTAATCTGTAAATCACAAACATTATAGTATTCCTGTAAATCAATATTTGTTTCTAAATACATAAACTCATTTGTCACATGTAGATTCACTAAAAGGCCCTTCCTTAATTTATGCATAGAATACCTCACCGTATTTGCCTCAGACGTCAATCATTTGCCTTTAATTAATTAAAAACATGAAAATACGTGTATTGGGATTTATAAATTGGGAAACAAGTTATTTAATATTGGTAATTGTAAGCAAGTCAATCATTTAATCCTTAAGAAATTGCTCGTTTACGTCATTATGTTTTGTGATTATGATCTTTGAAAACAAAATTCTCGCGCCGTTATAGTGCTAATGTTAGACATTTCGACGACCGATATTCATGCAAATCGTGATCCGTCGTCAATAACACTGTATAAGCCAATCTCCAATACGCTTTGTGCCACGCACAAATTTGCATATAACCATATATATCACCACAAAGAACCGTTGATGAGAATGTGACAATATATTTCATTCAAATGAACATTGCTAAATTAAAGCCTCGACACTAGAAAGCAGTTCAGTCGCGAATATTATAATTGCTTTTGTAAATATATTTTACATAATTATTTATTAATTGGGATACAAGTTATTTAATATTGGTAGTTGTAAGCAAGTCAATCATTTAATCCTTAAGAAACTGCTCGTTTACGTCATTATGTTTTGTGATTATGATCTTTGAAAACAAAATTCTCGTGCCGTTATAGTGCTAATGTTAGACATTTCGACGACCGATATTCATGCAAATCGTGATCCGTCGTCAATAACACTGTATAAGCCAATCTCCAATACGCTTTGTGCCACGCACAAATTTGCATATAACCATATATATCACCACAAAGAACCGTTGATGAGAATGTGACAATATATTTCATTCAAATGAACATTGCTAAATTAAAACCTCGACACTAGAAAGCAGTTCATTCGCGAATATTATAATTGCTTTTGTAAATATAATATAAGAGTATACATACTTACTTCTAAAAGTCCGCCTTATTTCCCGGAGTACAAACAGTCATTCGCAGATTATAAAACTAACATATGTTTTAAAAATACATAATAAACACCTATTACTTCGCAAATAAACAAACAATATGTCTTCAAAGTAAATTATAGTGACCTTCATGAGCTCATTGTAAACACTATACAATTATTCAATACGTTAATGCGACACCTATGTAACATTCTTTGCATATAGCAATAGAGATGTATATTACGTTGTTGTCAATTAAGAATTAATCAACGAGAAAAAACATAAACATTTATAATTGGCCAGAAGTTTCCTATACGAACAAAATCAAATGTTATCCTGTTCATTTTTTACACACATAAGCAGCGTCAAATTCATTAACACCTGTTTACCAGCAAATTTAATTATTCAAACATACAAACATGGTCAATATTTTATATAAAAAGGGAATTTATTGTTTTTATATATTGCTATATTCGAGCACATATTCATTTGTAGTAATATTAATTAGAAATGTATATACACTAGTTCGATCCTAGAGCAGTGACCTGCAATAGGAACCTGGGTTATAATTAGCAATGGTTAACAACCTGTTTTGAAACGGTAGTGCTGCCTCTTAAGTTTTTGGTTTTCTTTCAAATGTACTTAAACATGATCTTGACATTTATAACCACGATCAATAACTAAGAATTGGTTTGGTCGTTAAATAGAGCTTTCCAAGAATGCTCAATTGGCTTTCGACGTTTGTATAGCATTTCATTACGTAATTTATTCTTTGTAATTATACAAATAATCTTCTCCGATCTCATCTCCAATTTTAAGTTTATCCCCGCGGATTTAACTTAAAAATAAATAGGTTGTCATACTGCAGATGTGTTTTTCTACACATACTATTTGCCAAGTTTTTAAAATTATTTTATTACTAATTTTAATTATGTGTAGTTATTAGTAACATTTGTCTATACACAGTATACACATCATCGATATAACTGTAAACACACTTCGCGGTTTACAGTCTGACAAAAATGATCAGATGTACCAAATGTGTCATTACAATTCATATGCGTAGAACGCTTACAGATAACTATCGTCGCGGCATGAACTGTTACAGAATCAACATAAACATATGCGACAATGTATGCTACGATCTACTATTATGACATGCTACTATCTTAAGTCCTAATAAACAATATCTACTTGAATCGGTTAACTATTGCAACCACATCGTGTAGAAAATAACGATCCATGGCATCACGCTAGTCGCACCACACTGTATGGCTGGTCAATATTTGAAACAAAAGTTGTGCTTACCTATATGCATATTTGAATCTTAAAACAACACTACACAATTTCAATGAACGAATATGACTGGGTCAGATTCTTAGGCACTATTTATTTCACAAAAATACAAATTAAGAAAAATCTAAAGTTGATTAAGTGTACGTTATGAACATAGAATTTGTGTCAGTTAACCATGTAAGTTTTGTCATTTTGAAAAGAAAAACATGATTTTGATGACATTTTAAGGCCGGTTCAATTGTTCGGTAAGTAGCTTATCACCATTGTTATAACTGCGCTGCGGAAAGTATCGATGATTTTAAATGTTAGTTTCACTCTTTATAAACAGCTTATTACCCCATTTAAATCACTGATGTTACAAAAGTGAACCGCATAACCATGAACAACACGAGATATTGAATTAACAGGGAAGCACGTTTCTATTTGTATTCAAACTGAAAAATTAAGTATAAGTTAAATAGATATCAGTCGATTTAGACTAAATATGAGGCATGCGTAAACATAATCGTAACATGTTGCTGAAAATAAAAGGTCACACCACAGACTTTCAATTAAGCACATGTTAACTACAAATATTTGGTTGAAATAGACGTATTTTATCTTCGAATACTTGTTTAGTTCTACTTGGTATTCGTAGTCTATTTTGATAGTTGCTTGCCACAGTTTAATTACTCCGGATGAGTGTGTTTTGCATTCGAATGGGTATCATCGCAATGAATTATAGGTCAAACATAGGATTTTGCTGCATGCATATTGATTACCAAAATATGTCAAATACTTGTAACAATTGCTCCTGGAACATGAGAACGCATGATCTTTTCGGTACACCGACAGCAGGTAACGAGGTTATATCATACATTTCGCCTCGCAAGGTAACTATTCGTTATTCAAATATCCCAATATTCATAACTCAGTATTTTGGACAATATTGCCATCTTAACGTCAGCGTCATTAAACTACTTTTCCTATAGATTTTAAATAACGCGACATGACATGGAGTTATTTATATGACATGCGGCTTTTTATAAAGTTTAGTTCAACATTATTAGATAGTCATATATGTAAAACATTGCAATATAAACAATAATAAGCCCTTTTATATCAACTTTTAGAACAAACAAGTGTGTTTTTAGTATATTTTCCAAACAAAACATAAGGCACCAGTCGTTCACACAATGCTTGTATTTTATACATCTTAGCTTTGATTTAATGTGTTATATATTAAAATTTATATTGTTCATGTGTTTGAACAAATAGTGTTCTTTCAATCACTGTAAATATTGATTATACATGTACCTTTCATTGGCATGTATACTTATCTAAACAAACGAAGTTTCCTCGTGGTAACGACAAAGTTCATATGTACAAATATGAGTTATTAGCAAAGTGTCTAAACATTATTGTATTTCAAGAAATGCAGTTGACCTTTGTATAACATGGAGTTTATCTAAACTACAGTACCAAAGATACACAGTTCCGTACAGTTATATAGTTTTATTAAGATTTGCGTGTTATACAACAACTCTCTGTGTGTGTTTATAAATAAGATGTAATTCATATATATGGGACATTTTTAAAATCCAAAGCTTCGCAGTTGCAGCAAAATACCCTACGAATGCAATATTGAATTGTATCTATGTACCGACATGAGAATTACAAATAATTAATGTTCTAGCAGTGAAATGCAGAGAAATCATGCTTCATTACTTCCGAAAGTGTATTTGTAAAACAAGTTATAACACGAATCACAACATAAACGTTAATCCAGGGTTTGGACTTACAATCGATGCACACAATAAGTGATGAAGTTCGTGTGATTTTTCACGTGGAAGTCATTCTGTCCTTATTTTGTTTAACCACGTCAAGTGTATTAAATGACCCTGCTAGCTTCCAAACATACATATTACGCAATTCGACAGTAGTGGACTGGAATCATATACACTCAAAAGAAATAAATGAGAAATGGTATTACTTAACACCAGGGAATTTACACAATGTAATACCAGTTAAACTTACTAGACATAGTATTATTTTCACAATAGGCGTCATTATTAGAACCTCAATAACCAACTTAATCCACAACAAAGTATAACTGATATAAATAAAACATTGTTAGCGTGTTCAAAAAGAACTAAAGTTAACGACACTACAGCACCAATTAACTCATACACGGTAAGAAACACACCACTATCGTTACTAGGTTAAACAATGAACATTAAACGCTTGCATAAAATAAAACATATATCTGAATACTGTAATTAATTATCGGAGTTTTTAAATAACGCGTATACGTATTTTGTACCATTTAATGTATGTTGGAAAACAAAAACTGCTGAGTATGTAAAAGAAAACATGCAATAATAATGAATTTAATGCAAGCCATTGATTCCTGTTGGAAATCACAGGTTCCTAATTTCAGAGTTACACACTGGGCGAAACAGGTTACTTTCACAATAAATACTTATCTAGAAGGAAGTGTGCCACATCAATTGAAATAGCGACTTATCCTAGTGAACAATTGACACTTGTAAAGACTATAAAGATCTGAGTTACCGCATAAAGTGTTGCAACTCCTTTTAATTGTTTCTTCGTATACGGCAATTAGACTTCCGATAAATTGTATTACCACAAATAATTAGGACGCCTGGGTCTAGTCGTTAAATCAAAGCTATCCGAGAATTTGTAATTGGCTTTCTAACGTTGAGTAAATTATTTATGGTGTGTTATACGCCCTTGTTAGGCTAACAAGTCCGCTCCGTATTATTGCCACATGATTAAATTTGAATTATTCTGCATAAACTATATTTAGAAGGGCCTGACGTAATTATACAAGCACAACATAAACCTTTAATAAAATATGCCTAACCAGGGAATCAAACCCGGGACCTCAGGAACAAAAACAATTCGCTACCACTGGACCAATAATGGATTTTGAAATGAACGGCTTACTTAAAATAGTATGTAAGTAACATTGTGGTATTAAATTATGATTGAGTTTTTTCAGCTTTGAAGTAATGCACACATGTAATTACGCCACATTTAGTCATGGAGAGGTGCAACGTACGTTCGGTCCTACACCATTATGATATCTTGAAAGCCTGCATGTGTCAGTTCTAACCCAACAGCCATACACTGAATATGATATGAACTGAATATGAAATGTTGTATATGGACATGATGTTAATTGTGAAAAAAACGTTCATCTTTATGTAAGGAAAAATATTTTTCAAATTTTCATCATAAGTGTTTTGATGTCCGCAAAAAAAATCCTATGGTGTCAATTTGGTTTGTCAGTGTAAGAGTTACCATAAACAATAATGTTCCTCAAAGAACATACCTTAATGCAATTTATATCCCGATGTTTTGTATAGAGGAGTCCTTTCTCGACGTATACCAGTATAATTGGCCATGTATCAGATACAAGACAAACCTACGCAATACAAAGCGCCCTAAGGGAAGGCTAGGAATTGACACCATAGGATTTTTATTGCGGACATCAAAACACTTATGATTAAAATTTGAAAAATATTTTATAACACAAACTACATCTATAGACAGTGAGTGATGCCAAAATTGGAGTTTGTAATAGGATTTTATATAAAGGAACAGATTGGCAAAGTATACGCACTAAGGCACATATCATTTGCATATTTAATTAGTATATTTATTTATAACATATTGTTACATTTGGGTAGGTATGTAAATGTCATACAATTAATATTGGGCCCTTTGGTTGTAAATCGCGCACCCATGTGCTCGAAATATATAACACACACACATACATCATAGTATAAACCCGTCTTTAAAAATGTAAATTAATATAACACGTGACTTGTTCTGTACATATACACACGTATAGCATACAGACGCGCAGCACATGCAACTAAAATCAATTAAACATCTGTAATAATGCAAATCACGCGAATTGTGTCATTACAACTGTAATTGATTCAACTTATTACAGTTTGATTGTTTTCGTTTACATTCCTATCAATTTGTGTTTCAAACATTTAATGGCGCGTGCATTTGGCACAAACGCAGTAGAAGTATGGTTGTACGTATCTGTCTTTATGTCGTGTCTGTCTGTCTTTACATTACATGCATTATACAGCGGGAGCAATTGACTACACATGTGGCATCGAATATAAAAGACAAAAACTTTAAAATGTATATTCCCCTTGCGTGTGTGTCTCCGAACTATAGCCCTTTGTTTATTTTACGAAGACATTTTATACTGACTTTTTTTAATTATTAAATGTATCCACTTAAAACTAAGGTATGTATATTTCACATATACTGTATATATGTATTAACTGCATAAAACAATACATGTTTCTCTCCTATGAACTTTATTATTGCATTTCGTGTTGTGTACTTTTCGGCAGGGTCATATCTCGAAAACTATAGTTATCAAGTTGAAACATGATATGTAGATGGACCGGGTTTAAGACATGAATGTTACATCAGAAATTTCTCTCATATTTTTAGAGTTATTACCATTTGCATATTTGTGTTTTTAAAGTGTTTTTCCGGATAATTTTTTCAGACTGTCAAGAGGAATAAGCTTAAACATATATATATGTAGCAAGGTCTCAATGTGGGAATGGGCACTTCACAGGAACTATAACACATGCTTCAATGCCTTAAATTGTTTGCTTTCTTTTCTTTGTTTATTTTTCAACTTATGTTTGCACTGAACATTTCTTTTTAACTATGAAAGGTTTGATCTTGAAGCTTAATTCGTTGGCAGACTGCATTGATGAGTTGTTCATTCTTCCATATGTTACGAAGTATATCCCTGTGTTAAATTATTACAAAATGACCGCCTCATGAAAACATGTATTGCGCACACATTTCCATAAGGGATCCGTATGCCAAATTTATTCGATTTTTTGTTTCTTTATTTCAAAACATACAGCTTGAGCTTAAATACAACTTTGTTTATAATAAAATGCAATACAATATTTCCCTATCTTTAATAACACTATTCATGCACTTGGACCAGGATCTTAAATAAAATGATAAAAATCAATGGTCCATTTCACATCAATAATTGAATAAATATTCAGTGACCATTATTGAACATTATCGCATGATATGTGTTTCTCAACAAATGAGAACATGTCACGTGAAATGTCTACATTTGACGGACGTTTTCTTAAATGCAAACAGTCACCATTGTATCAGACAAAATATATTATGTCAGTTAGTTTAAGCCATGTCTCTAATTTACTATTCTTATTAAACAAGATATGTACTGTGTTATTCAAAACCATAGATTTATCCCTGTTACGCATATGATATCCGATTGCTCTACTTGTTCTCAAACCTGAACATGTGCACATTAGCAACATAAAAAAGGACGTTAATGCGTTTTGGGAATATTTCTCTTCATTGTGAATTGATGACAAGTTGCAACAGTGTAATCTATGTTGAATAAGGGAGTTGTAACATTAAAGTCGGTGGAATAATAATACCAGTATTATATACTTTGCGATCAGGATTTGGTTTAATTTAGACATTTCTATTTGTTTCAATGATACACAATGTTGTTTTACACACGAACTTATCTGCGTGTCTGGATGCAATGTCGTTCTTTTATGTATGAAACTTGCCTTTTTGTATTTAATAACACTGATAACAAAACACGATCTTACTCTCCATCGAAATTTTAATTGTAAGTACTCTTTGGTTTAACATGTATCAGAACAACAGAATTACAGCTTTCGGAGGCACGGTAAAATGAATTTAATATTAGATATGCAATCATACATACAGATTTACTGAATTTACTGAGTACAAAATCATTTGCTTAAGTTTGCAGGAATATAGTCCAATTTTACAACTAGTATATCTTTCATTAATACAATAACTGTAATGTATTCATATTTTTCCATGGCAACAAACGAAACACATTGAATTTAAAGGTTAGTTGCCAAGCTTAGCTAAAATACAAAGTATACAACAACTATTGATTATAAATTCCGTTTGTGCGGAAAAAACATCATTAATCATATTGAGACATATGTTGAATCTCCAAGCAATTACCACATGACATGAATTGTCCTGTTGAAACAACCTATACATTAAGCTTTGCCCACTGAGGACGCGTAGTGTGACACCACATTGTAAATCATTAATTATATTGAGGCGTTATTAATTGTGTTTAATTGTGCCCTTTGATGTTACAATTATTTTTTCAATACGCTATTTAGCGATGAAATAAAACCGGAAATTAACTGATAATGGGGTAGTCCAATTTGTAAATGATTAACAATTAAGTAGAGAAATATGATTGGCGTATCGTGTATGCATTGAATACTAACCGAGTACTGTCACAATACATGGGATGTACATGGGATGGTTTAATGTATGTATTACCATAAACAGGTTCACAGAATAAGCCCGATACCACCCGGGGTTAATTGTTTACGAAAGTGCCTAATATTGTTACGAATATAAAATAAGTGTTTTGCTTGTGCAACATGCATTCTAATTCGGTTAGGTCTGTATATTATGATTCTAATTAACGTTAATAAATGAGTAGTCTTTGACTTACTAGTATTTGCATAATACCGATTTGAATGAAAGTGCCGTTTATTTTTTAAAGATTAACATAATTCCGATATGTTAGTTGTTTTCTCTCATGGTGTATTTAAAAAGGATTTATACCTTAGGTGTATTACGTTTTAAGACATTAAATGTGCCGACGTAGTTTTGTTTATGATAAGAGCGTTTTTCCATAACCCGTATTTGATTAAATCTGAGTTAGCAAAGCAAACGCAATAAGTAGTGTGCCGTTGTATTCATCCACGCATATGTCTATCATTAAACTGTTGAATACTGAAAATGTGAAACGCAACACAATACTCCGCATAGGTGAATGCATATGCC
The DNA here is from genome assembly GCA_007657795.1 of Dreissena rostriformis. Lineage (NCBI taxonomy): Eukaryota > Metazoa > Mollusca > Bivalvia > Myida > Dreissenidae > Dreissena > Dreissena rostriformis. The sequence continues at coordinate 265,597 of VMBQ01000084.1, forward strand.
ATCATGTCAAGCTTTGAAAAGTGAACTCAATATTAAGATGTTATACAGACTCAAAATAGCAAAAAAAATTATCCATTAAGGTGTTTGATAAATTAAATAAATATACTTAAAACACTATACTGCGAATTAAAATAAAATGTTCACATACATAATTATGTATGTGTAACTTGAATAATGCCATAACATAATTATATTATGAGATATTATATTTAACAAATCGGATATAGATGATAAAGCAATAGGTTTAGCCCGGTTTAATAACATTAATCTGTAAATCACAAACATTATAGTATTCCGGTAAATCAATATTTGTTTCTAAATACATAAACTCATTAGTCATTTGTAGATTCACTAAAAGGCCTTTCCTTAATTTGTGCATAGAATACCTCAACGTATTTGTCTCAGACGTCAATCATTCGCCTTTAATTAAACATGAAAATACGTGTATTGGGATTTTTTTATTGGGATAAAAGTTAATTAATGTTGGTAATTGTAAGCAAGTCAATATTTTAATCCATAAGAAACTGCTCGTTTACGTCATTATGTTTTGTGATTATGATCTTTGAAAACAAAATTTTCGTGCCGTTATAATGCTTAGGTTACATATTTCGACGACCGAATTGTTATATGTATCAAATCGTGATATGTCGTCAATAACACTGTATATGACCGTCTACAATACGCTTTGTGCCACGCACAAATTTGCAATTAACTATGTATATTGCTACAAAGAACCGTTGATGAGAATTTTACAATATATGTTATTCAAATGTTCATTGCTGAGTACGAACCTCAACACTAGAAAGCAGTACATTCGCGAATATTAAAATAGTTTTTGTTTAAATATAATATAATAATATATACCCTTTGAGATACTTACTTCTAAAAGTCCGCCTCATTTCCCGGAGTAAATCAGTCCTTCGCAGATTATTCAACTAAAATATGTTTTATAAATAAATAATAAACACCTATTACTACGCAAATAAACACACGATATGTCTTCAAATTCAATTAAAGTGACCTTCATGAGCTCAATAAAAACACTATACACTAATATAATACGTTATGGCGACACCTATGTTACATTTTTTGCATATATCAATAGCTATGTTAATTTCCGTGTCATCAATTAAGAATTAAACAACGAGAAAAAAACATAAACATTATATAACTGGCTAGAAGTTTTCTCTACGAACAAAATCACATGTGATTCTGCTCATTTTTTTAACACACATAAGCAGCGGCAAATTTATTAACACCTGTTTACCAGCAAATTTAATTATTCAAACATACATACATGTTCAATATTTAATATGAAAATTGAATTTATTTTCTTAATATATTCCTATATTTAAACACATATTCATTTGTATTAATATTAATTAGAATGTATATAAACTAGTCCGATCCTAGAGCAGTGACCTGCAATAGGAACCTGGGTTATAATTAGCAATGGTTAACCACCTGTTTTGCAACGGTAGTGCTGCCTCTTAAGTTCTTGGTTTTCTTTCAAATGTAATTAAACTGGATCCCGACATTTATAACCACGAACAATAAATAAGGTTTGGTTTTGTCGTTAAATAGAGCTTTCCAAGAATGCTAAATTGGCTTTTGACGTTTTTATAGCTTTTCATCACGTAGTTAATACCTTGTAATTTTACAAATAATCTTCTTTGAATCGATTTAAAGTCTATCCCAAGGATTTAGCTTTAAAAGAAATAGGTTGATATAATGCAGATGTGTTTTTCTACACATACTATTTGCCACATTTTCCAAATTATTAATTATGTGTAATATTTAGTAACATTTGTCTATACTTAGTATAAATATCATCGATATAACTTTTAACACACTACGCCGTTTACAGTCTAACAAAAATGATCAGATGTACCAAATGTGTCATTACAATTCATATGCGTAGAACGCTTACAGATTACTATCGTCGCGGCATGAACTGTTACAGTATCAACATAAACTTATACGACATTGTATGCTATGATTTACTATTATGACATGCTAGTATATTTGGTCCTAATAAACGATATCTACTTGAGTCGGATTACTATTGCAACCACATCGTGCAGAAAATAACGATCCATGGCATCACGCTAGTCGCACTCCACTGTGTGGAAGGACAATATATAAAAACAAGAGTTGTGCTTACCTACATGCATATAGGAATCTTAAAACAACACGACACAATTCCAATGAACAAATATGACTGGGTCAGATTCTTAGGCACTATGCATTACACAAAAAGACAAATTAAGGAAAATCTAAAGTTGATGAAGCGTACGTTATGTACATAGAATTTGCGCCAATTTTCATGTTCCAATTGTAGTTTTGTCATTTTGAAAAGAAAAACATGATATTGCACTATTTTAAGGCCGGTTCAATTTGTTCGGTAAGTAGCTTATCACCATTGTTATTACTGCGCTGCGAAAAGTATCGATGATTTTCAAGGTTAGTTTCACTCTTTAAAAACAGCTTATTACCCAATTTGAATCACTGATGTTACAAAAGTTAGCCGTATTACCATGAACAACACGAGATCTTTAAAAAACAGGGATCCACTTTTCTCATTGAATTCAAACTGAAAAATAAAGTATAAGTAAAATAGATATCAATCGATTTAGACTTAATATGAGGCATACGTAAACATAATCGTAACATGTTGCTGAAAAAAAAGGTCACACCACAAACATTCAATTAAGCACATGTTAACTACAAATCTTTGGTTGAAATAGAAGTATTTTATCTTCGAATAATTGTTAAGTTCTATTTGGTATTCGTAGTCTATTTTGATAGTTGTTTGCCACAGTTTAATGACTCTGGATGAGTGTGTTTGGCATTCGAATGAGTATCTTCGCAATGTATTAGAGGTCATAAATAGGGATTTTGCTTCATGCATATTGATTACCAAAATATGTGAAATACTTGTAACAATTGCTCCTGGAACATGTGAACGCATGATCTTTTCGGTACACCGACGGCAAGTAACGAGGTTATATCATTCGCCTCGCAAGGTAACTATTCGTTATTCAAATATCTCAATATTCATAACACACTAATTGGACAATATTGCCATCTTAACTTTAACGTCATTAAACTGCATTTCCTATAGATAGTAAATAACGCGGCATGACATTGAGTTATTTATATGACATGCGGATTATTAGAAAGTTTAGTTTTACATTATTAGATAGTCATATATGTAAAACATTTCAATTATTAACACTAATATGCCCTTTTATATCAACTATTAAAGCAAACAAGTGTGTTTTGATTATATTTTCCAAACAAAACATAGGGCACCTGTCGTTCACACAATGCCTGTATTGTATACATCGTAGCTTTGATTTAATGTGTAATATATTTGAATTTATGTGTTTGAACAAATAGTGTTCTTTCAATCATTGTGAATATTGATAATACGTGTACCTTTTACTGGCAGGTATACTAATTCAGAAAATCGAAGTGTTCTCGTGGTAACGACAAATATGTACAAATATGAGTTATTAGCAAAGTGTCTCAACATTGTGGTCTTTAAAAAAACGCAGATGAACTTTGTATTTACTACGTAGTTTATCTAAATTACAATACAAAAGATATACAGTTCTGTACATTTATACAGTTTTATTAAGATTTGCGTGTTATACAACAACTGGTTGTGTGTGTTTATCAATAAGATGTAATTCATATATATGGGACATTTTTAAAATTCAAAGCTTCGCAGATGCAGAAATTACCCTCCGAATGCAATAATGAATTGTATTTATGTACCGACATGATAATTACAGATTATTAATGTTCTAGCAGTGAAACGCAGAAAAATCATGCTTTGCTTGTTTCCGAAAGTTTATTTGTAAAACATGTTATAACAAAAATCACAACATAAACATGAATCCAGGGTTTGGACTTACAATCTATGCAAACTTTAAGACTTAGTGCTAAAGTTCATGTGGTTTGTTTTTTACGTGGTAGTCATTCTGTCCTAACTTGTTTTAACCACGTCAAGTGTATTTAATGACCCTAAACATACATATTACGCAAGTCGACAGTAATGGACTCGAATCTTGTGCACTCTAACGAAATAAATTGGAAATGGTATAACTTAACACTAGGGGATTGACACAATATAATATCAGTTTAACTTACCTGAAATAGTACTATTTTTTAAAATAGGCGTCATTATTAGAAACTCAATAACCAAGTTCATCCACAACAAAGTATATATGATACAAATATAACATTGTCAGAGTGTTCTAAAAGAACAAAAGCCAACCAAAATACATCACAAATTAACTCATACACGGTAAGCAACACAACACTATCTTTACTAGGTTGAACAATTAACATTACACGCTTGCATAAAATAAAATAAAATATATCAACACTGTAATCAATTGTCAGAGTTTTTAAATAACACGTATACATACTTTGTACCATTAAATATATGTTGGAAAACAAAAAGCGCTTATAAAGTAAAAGAAAACATTCAATGATTATGGATTGAATGCAAGCCACTGATTCCTGTTGGAAATCACATGTGCCTTTTTCAGAGTTACACACTGGGCGAAATCGGTTTCTTTCACAATAAATACTTATCTAGAAAGAAGTGTGCCACATCAATTGAAATGGCGACATATCCCGGTGAAAAATAAACACTGGTAAAGACTATGCAGATCGAACTTCACACATAAAGTGTTGCAACTCCTTTTAATTGTTTCTGTGTATACGGCAATCAGACTTTTGATGAAAGTTTATTACCAAAAATACTAAGGACGCCTGGGTCTAGTCGTTAATTCAAAGCTATCCGAAAATTCTTAATTGGCTTTCTTAATTTTAGTACATCATTTATGGTGTTTTATACTCCATTGTTAGACTAACAAGTCCGCTCCGTAGTATTGTCACATGTTTAAATATGAATAATTGTGCATACACTATATTTAGAAGGGCCTGAAGTAATTATAAATGCACAACATAAATCTTTAATAAAAAAATATGCCTTACCGGGCACTCAAACCCGGAACCTCAGAAACAAAAACATTGCTTCCACTGAACCAATAAAGGATTTTTAAATAAAAGGCTTACTTAAAACAATATATTAGTAACATTGTGGTTTTGTATTTTATTTTATTTGTTTTCAGCTTTGAAGTTATGCACACATGTATTTACGCCACATTAAGTCATGGAAAGGAGTAACGTTCGTTCGGTCGTACAACCTTATGACCTCTTGATTGACTGTATGTGTCAGTTCTGACCCAACAGACCCATACACTGAATATGAAATGAACTGCATATGAAATGTTGTATATGGAAATGACGTAAATTGTGAAAACATTCTTCTAAATGTAAGGATTTTCGTGTACGAGTTTTTACCATAAACAACATTGCTCCTCTAAGAACGTACCTGCATTTCTATCCCTATGTCTTCCTATAATATAGCTTATACCCTAACATCCGTTTGTTTTATTCTAGCGAAGTGTTAGAGAAACACATGCTGATTATATTTAAACAGCAGATATACATCACATGTTACTGTAGTGACAATGTTTTAATTATGACGAAGCTTCAATGTGTAGGTGGTCAAGTGTGTAATCCCTGATCTACCAAACCTACTGTTTCAAGTATCGTTTACTTTAATTTTTAGCACCTAAAGCTCCATAAATGTGGAACAGATAATTATTTAAAATAATTAAACACAGCACATAGTTGTATCTTCAATTATTGTTAGGTGTTAATTTCAGTAGCTATATTTCAATAACGTTCAGTGAATATTATCTTGGTCTGCACATTTATCCTGCATCTGTTTCAAACATTGACCAAATAAAGCAAGGTCGAATAAATGTATTGATTTATTTATTTATTATATGACACATAGTTGAGTGTAACCTTTCCAATACACTACACAAGGGTGACGCATTATTGAGACGCATCGTGAATAGTATCGTTTATATTACATATCATCCTTCTTTGCATCTTCTTTAAGACATATTACAGAACCGGCATTACGTATTGTTATATCCATTCATTTGATTATGCAATTTATGACGTTTATTGTATGACGTCATTTCTCTGACGAAACATATCTAGTTTAAGCAAGACTCTGTGGATTTTAGGGACAAGAATTTGGACGTGGTGGTATTTTAACAATAACTATTTAATATTTTTTTTTAATTTAAAGCATTCAACAAATACAAAATGTATTTCGGATTGTGTGTTTGTCATGCATATTTGTTAATTTCGATAGGAATAAAATAACTCGCTCCGACAGGATTACGATTTCGTAAATCGTGTGTTACAGTAGGTCAGAATGATAAGCATTCGATACAAACGCCATGAAGAAATTGTGTGGTTTTAAAAACATTTCGATAAAGGGATGGACGAACAGAACATGTAAGTGCATATAGTTGTAACTTTATTGTTATAAGAATTAGATTAAAGCTGTCATTGAGGTAAATAAAATTGAGTCTTTGTTTTGGCTGTTTCATATTTTTTTTAATTTCTAATGATAACAAATAAAAAAAAACAGTTTTTGGTTTTTGTTTTGCTGTTGCATATTGCATTCAATTTCCAACATTAAAAATATCACATTCTCGATTTATTTTTTTAAAGTACTAAAAGGACCAGTTTAATGTGGAACTATTTTTTACGTGACATAATCCGTAGTAATTCGGTCGTAAGGAATGTTGTGTACATGTAGGAGCTGACCAGAATAATTAGTTTACTATCTTAATTAATCATTTGTCTTTGATACAATTTGTTAGCGGCATAATTGTAATTGAAGCAGGATAAATAGAATACATGGTTGGTGCCGAGATGGACAAAGATTATTCGGTTCGGCCCGAAAAAGAAAATAGGCCTCTCTAAAGCTCTCCCTATTTTCTTTTTCTAAGCCTCACCGGATAAACTTTCTCCATCTCGGCACCAACCATGTTTTCTCTATTTATTCGCAGGAATTATCATTCTACGTCAGTTTCATTGATCTCTTTCTAAGACAAATACATTCGTCACACAGCATGTTATGGACATATGTATGCGAGTTTGTATATGTATGCCGGCGATTCTGGAGGAGAATAAGTCGATTCATGCTGATAGTTTAATGAAACTTGTTTTGAAACATTAAATAAAATGACACATTATAATCGGTTGAATAGCAAAAATGGTTACAAAATACAGTATAGCTTTAAGTATTTGCTATTTAATTATATTGCTTGCAATCCACACACAACACAATGTTTTCAGAATAGCGCCAAAGATTTGTAATAGCAAGAACACATATAGTACATCTATCAGGATTAAACAATTGTAATCAATATACATTTCCCCGGAATAAGATGTTGTTCAACAATTGACAATGTTGCATTTGATCGATTGAAAGCGTATTTCACAAGTGAACTGTTGTTTTTATTTCCGTGTTTGTATCTTCAGTAATGATACCTGTGTAAAGGTCTATTATCGTGATCAATTAAACAACGATTATAACACGTTGTCAACAAAATTTGACTTTAAACACACTCCTATAGCAAATTATGTTTTGATGGACGGTCGGATTTTCTCTCGCACGACCTATTTATTAGGGAACTTTGTATGAAAATGCTTGTAGTTATATGACATTTGGCCTTTTTTGTTGCACATGTCGTACGAAGATATTGTATTCTCAGAGGTATTATTTTATGGCATGATAACCAACGACTTGAACATTTTTTTGAAGGCATTTGTATCAGCTAAACATATCATATGTGTAAAGTCAGTTACGTATTAAGGGTATCATGTAACTTAAATGAACATATGTGTGTGATGTTAGTGTCTCGTACATTTACAAGGTCGATCCAAGTACATGGGTGTTAAACAATATCCCGTGTAAACATTAACAATGGTGAACTCGATATACATCTTATGTTCTGAATAAATCCCTGCGATTTGGGTTCTTATTTTCTTTGTCGAAACCAAATATACTTCAGCAGAGTGATCATTACGGTAACCAATGCAATGCCTGGGTTTGGATGATACATCAAGCTCTCCAAGAATACTTAATTGGCCTTCGGCGTTTGTATAACGTTTCGTTATAAATGAAGTTAATGGTGTTCATAAGACTAATTACATTCTCTTTTTTGAAGCGTATTATCGATTCTTACTTAATAATTAAGTTCTTTGTTAATCGATATTTGCTTTTATAGTGCACGTTTATTAAATATATGTTTATGCCATATTCACGTATGTTCAAAGCACGCCTAATACTGAATTGTTAATGCAATTACATTATTATCGTATTTTTACATAGAAATGCCGCTCGTGAACATATCAAACAAAAGCTTACACGTGATTGACTAATTTTACATACTTTGCAAAAAGTTTGTATAAAACAAATGTAGTTTACATTCACGAGCATATTTACAAGCGTTGCTCTATTCAATGTTATGTGTTAATGTTAATTAGTTGTGTTAAATCGTTTTATATATTAAAGTGGCACAATTGCATCGCATATGGGAAACCATATTCCAATGCGCGCCATGTCACCGACTTTACTCTGTCTGTCTGTCTTTTTATTAGAAAATGTCTATGCAGGCTTACTTTGAAATATAAAAAAAAACATCGGGCTTGTTGTTTTAGACAGCTGAACATTGATTCCAAATTAAAGATGTTTAATTGTATTACATTAACTTTCGAATCGACTTATTCGGAACTACTTCTACATTTTGGTGCGTCCAATGAATGGACCCACTTTCATGTTTGGTATTGTGTTTTATTGGGCAATAAAAGCTTAAATGATTGACTTCATACGAGTCGTATTAACTAGGCACATTTCCAAGCCATAGGGTATGTTGTGTTTGGCATTATTTATCTACATGAGCCACATGTTTATTTATGGAAAATCGTTTTGTTGTGCTTATTTAGAAACTAGTAGACTACGTATTGTGAATTGAATATGTAGCTCAAAAAGACTGTTTAAATGCATCGCAAATAAAAGAGTCTTAAAGCACAACCTCACTATTTAAATAACAGAGTTATTTCTATACTAAATTTCAATATCCAGCCGTTATCATTCAAACTTATATGAACTAAGGAGAACATCTTTCAAAAGCCTGTCATTCAATTGCTATCGTGATATGTAATTCATACTAAACTATCAAATAACCAGCATAGGTCAATGCGTCATTTAGGACATATCATTCAGCGGTTATTTGAATTGATTAAGAAATCAGTTCAGCAAATATCAAAATATAACATCTGCCTCTTTGATGGGCGGCATACTAATCACGTGTATATCTAATAAATATTTCGGATCATCAGTGATTATTTTGTGTATACAATACATACTACTTTATATATAAACGACGCATGGACTGATAACGTATACCTTCGAACGTTTCTAAATATGCAACAGTGTGTCTGGTTTAATGTCGAATATAGACTTTAATTGATGTTTATCTTGTTTCAATCTGTGTCTTTGCCTACATTAAAATCATATTTGAGTATGAATGGATTTCGTTTATATTTGCGACAATGCTATACGGTACAGACACCATTATTTTGTACAGAGGTGTCCTTTATCGACGTATGACTATATAATTGGCGGCCATATATCAAAGACAGGGCACTTATACGCAATTAATTTTAAGAATGGAAAGTTAGAAATTGAAATTTGCCACACTTGAAATGTCTAATAGGATTCCGTATACATGAATTGATTGACAAAGTATACGCATTCAAGACACAGAGCATTTGCATTGTCAATTAGTATCTTCATTTATAATTTATCCGATAATTGTCAATAGTGATATTAATTATCATATTGTAAAATTTGGGTTGATAGTTATTTTAATGGCATACTATTTATCTTGGGCCCTTGTGTTTGTTAATCACTCACCACTGTGCTCGAATTATATTAACTGAAGATGATAAACCAGGTTCACTATATAACATGTAACTGTTTAATACAATATGCACACCGAAGTTATGTTCATGTTTTATTGACAACATAATTAATAGCATACACTCTTATGTTAACCGTGACCGGAGCGTCTGAATAACAGTTATTGCATTTATAATTGCTTGGTTTACAATATATCCACAACGATATCATATTAAAATTCGAATTCAAAGCAGTTATAACACGTGACTTTTTCTATAAACGTATACAAATGTATAGCATACTTACGCAGAACACATGCAACGAAATCTGACTAAACATCTGTTTTGATGCAAACTACGCAAATTAAGTCAGAACAACTGTAATTGAATAAACTTCTTGCAGTTTAATTGTTATCGTTAACATTCCTAGGTGACTGTGTTGCCATTTTCCAATATTTCATGGCGCGCGCACTTGGCACAAACGCAGGTGAAGGATGGTTATACGTTTCTGTATGTCGTGTCTGTGTCTGTCTGTCTTTACATTACATGCATTATGCAGCTGTAGCAATTGACTACAAAAGTAACATAGTATATCAAAGACACACCCTTTTACTTGTCTATTTGTATTGGGTGTGTTTAAAAAAAACAATAACCCTTGCTCTGCTTTTTCCGAGTTATAACCCTGTTTGTTTTAATAAGAATGTGTCCACGGATTTATTTCAAATTAATAAAAAGGTATCCACTTCATACTTCAAAGGTATGTATATTTTATTCAGAGTGTATTTACTGCCAAAACCAATACATGTTTATGTCCTATGTTTTGAGTTATTGATCAACGTTATGTTGTGTATCTTATTGTTGTCCGGACCATATCTCGAAACCTATACTAAAGTTGAAACTTGAAAAGTATGTAGATCTAATTTAAAGGATGTGTGTTACATCTCAAATGGTGATCTTTTATTTCAGAGTTATTGCCCTTTGTATATTTTTTTTCATGATAATGTCATGAGACCTTAATGAGCAATTAACTTAAAATTTATAGGTAGCAACATCTCATTATGGGAATGTGCACTGCACAGGAACTATCTATTGACAACTCTGATTTTCTGGCATTAGACGCACTTGTATCGTTATCAAGACATTCGCGGTAGTGCAGCGATTATGTTGTCCGCAAGGCGTTGTGGCACTTCAAAGTCGGGATGTGTTATATAAATCTGTTTTAAGACGCCTTATACTGTTTCCCCTAAGAAAATGGACTCAATAGTGAATGCATAAGCCTTAAGCTTGGAATATAATAAGTAGGTTTTAACTCAAACTGTCTCTCAAAGGACTAACTATCGAATACAAATGGAAATCAAACCGATGAAACAGTAGGGCGCGGATCAATCATCGAACAATTTAAGCACTTACCACGGGCAATATTATGTTTAGGAATTGGGGAATTCAATCAAAGAAATGTCAATTCACCTAGAAGATCGCCCCCATTACCAGTTATCTAAATGTTAACTGACTGCAATTATTATAGTGATGAAACTTGTACGCGATGTTTACAGTACAGGAAACGAAATTAACATGTCATAGAGACCGACCCATTTGTATTCAGAAAGCATCTGAATGTATTCTAGGGTATTAACATGCCTGTTTAAAAAAACAACACAACACAAACAAAAGACCATCGGGAAGTGGGTTCAATGCAAATTGTACAATAATGGATGAGCACAAAATAAATATTTGTCAATACCAAACACATGAAGACATTGCCTTACATCAAGAATGTTAAGTTTTGAGAAACCGTTGCGTTGTTTTAATTAGAAATTATAATTAACAGATGGAAAGAAGAAAGAAACATAAAAACGAAGAGCGAGTAAATCATGGTTATCTATTTACTATTTACCAATATTTGTTTTATTCAATAAACATTGGGATCCCAAGTTTGGGTCTGTTAAAGTTGCTTCATGTAAACCTGCATTTATAAACTAAATTAGTGCGGGGAATAAGCGCAAAATCTAGCATGTGTATCAACATACTTTTCAGCGTCACTAAACAACTGTTTCAAATATACTTGCGCACATATTTATGCGTGTAAATAACACACACACACACANACACACACACACATTTGCTCACCAAATTAATCACGCAATAATGAAATTAGCATCAAACATTAAAATAGTGTTTTACCATAAACATGTATTGATATATTAATGGTGTAAACCAACCACTTGGATTCACTTAATATCAAATAAAGATAACAACGTGTGTTTTCTTTCACACCAGTACAGTATACAGTCCTGTTGGCGACTCTTTGAAGTAATAGTATTACATTTACATAATCAATAATAACTGTAACATTGAAGTAAACAACTAATTATCATTATACAAAGGTTATTCCTTGCTTCCGGTGAATGATCTTATTTAATTTAACGAGTGGTTATATAAAATTAGAAATGAACCGGAATAAATCACGGGAGACGATCTACTCATATCTATGCAATAAACTAAAAAAACATTTATACAACTGCATGATCAACACTTGAACCAAAGTTTAATTATAAAAACGTGTTTAAACAAAGTTGTTTATGTAAAGGTGCAATAATGAGTAAGTCTTAATAAATCATCCAACATGACAACAATATAATCCCACATTTATAATACATTACTTAAATGGGTTTGTATACACTCAACCGCTCTCAGTTACACTTTTACAAGAACACGAGCGAAATAACTATTCCATTATTTGCCGAAAGCAACACCTGTTTTTTTGTAGTGTATGCTGTAGTAAATTAAATGAACAAAATACGCAAGATAAGGTCACATGTTATACGTATGTATATTACAACGTCATGTGTGATAAATGACTTCAATACTGACTAGTAAATAAGTATACTGGATACAACTATCGTTATGTTTTATATCAGTGTTGCTCATTTGTTTTCTCTTTCCACTGACTTATGATAAACTCAGATAAAACAATATTCTGCTCGCATTGTATTTGTTAATAAAATTAGATGACATGTGCAGACCGATGTTGTTGATAACTATTGCGATTGTTCTATTGTTTCACTGCAGGCAAAACAATATTAAATCGTATATGTTTCTTTAAGTCGACTTTTCTTTCACAAATACACGTATCAATTCCATTGAAAAGTGTATTAAGCAATAAACAACACAATGCTATGTCTTAAGCTCATTAAGTATTAGAGGAACGCTGAACCTATTTAATTGTGATGGTCTGCTACGGATAAACATGTTCGTACCAGCAAGCGCTATTACACATATACATGTTCAATCTTTCCGTTTATACAATGTATTGTCGATTGGAATCATACACATATCTTCTATTTATTTGACGCATAATGTAAACAATAATGATAAGGGTGAGTAGATAATGTAGATCATTCAACTACATTAATAGAGCATACAAGACAACTCCAGAAATGTCAGTAGAGAAAGTTTTGAATTATACAAGTTTTATAAAAAGAACATCAATTATTAACACACACTGATCAAAACTGAGATAACCGCAATGGGACGGTATATGCAAAGCTTATGGGATTAAAACTGGTATAAGGGCTAGCCAAGCCTCACTCGTACCTATTATTAACCACAAACCAAAAGCGCCTCTTAAACGATCAATCAAATTTACCTGAACATAAATGGATGAATGCCAAAAAACGTGACGCGTAAATCGAATATTACACACATACTAATATTGTACTAGTGTGGTAAAGATCAGAATCTATACAAACTATAAGTGAATAGTTTCAGGGCTAGCATATTGCTTCAAAAACCATGGTAACAACTAACATTAATGTTGACTGTATTACGAGTAATGGCTGCTTAATTAAACTGATATCTTATGGGTTTGTACAATTGCTACATTAATTGATATTCGGATCTTTCCACCTTATATCAATGTTTTTAACAAGCAATAACAGCTGCACTTAATAATTTCCAACCAGTCAATATAAATGCTTTCAATTCAAGATTTAATACTGATTCCAATAATACTTATTGTGCAATAACAAGTACTCATTGCCGAGTTTATATACATATAATATTACCAAATGTGAATAATCGAGTATATTTTCCTCGAACAATTACTGTTTTATTGATATCTCAAGCATGAATGTTTATGGATTGCCGACACATTATATAACAAGCGAGGTGTGCTACCTTTCGATCAGGATGTTTTAAAATTGATTTGAGTGGTAGTATGCACTATATACTGGTTTTATAACAGTTCCTAGTAGTAATGTGCATAATAAAATGATAACTACAGCGTTCGAATTTGACTAATACCACTTGTCCTTACTTAAACGTCGTCTACATAACTTTGTATACACTTCGCGTTTAAAATTTCAGTTTACTCATCTCTGAATATTTTATATGGTTTAATGGTGGAATGTTATATAACCCTATCGGGCTTTAAATGTTGCTATATTTTGGGTGTGAGTCGAGAGCTTTCAAGCGACTGTCGGGTAAAATTTTCTACATAGTCGATATCAGTAAACGTCCAATTATATATGAAACTACGACTTTAAATTGAAGAGTTAGATTTCCTTCACATCAACGCATATAACAAAGCCATACTTCGGGGCATTGTAAATCATGGTTAGTATTTGTTCTCGTCATTCAATATTTAAAATACTCAATTCAAGCACATAATTATATGTACATGTATACGCAATATTACTAAAGTCTGGCACTTCAAAGAAAATAAACTTTACTTATACCCATAAGGGTAATAAAACTATGTTAATATGTGTATGTCGGATTGACCATTGTACTATTCCAAGTCGAGTTAATTGACAGTACATGCATTAATCCGTAAACAATAACATACAGGTTGAACTGTATTATTTATCAGGACAATTCACCCAACACAACTTATAGTCGACCATATGGATGAAATAAAAGGTAGACATCGCTTAGCCAAAGACCTCTCTGGTAATGGAAAAACAAAGGCGCACCACGGTAATGTAAATGGAAGAATCTAAGACCACATTTAAGTGTCGTTGAATAAAATGGCGTTGCAGTTCTTGCTTGCGACGCTAATTTTCGAGCTCATCGATTTTGAGAACCACCTAAATATAGTACTCGTTCTCGCTTGATAGCCGGGATTATTTAGAGACATGTTGGTAGTAGATGTTGCTTCTAAGAGCTTTAGAGTCTGATCATTGGCTTTTTTTAATTGGCGGTTTGAAGACTGATTCGTTGATGATGGCATTTATAAATGTATTTATAAAAAAAAAAGGTGTTCGTACAAAATAAAATTAATACTTAATGAACTAGTTCGATCAAAGTACGGCGACCTGCACTAACTTTGGTTATAATAAGCAACGGTAAACGTGATAGGCAACGTATTTCGCTAAGAACGTGCGTCCTTTTTAGTTTTTGTTTTCTATTTCAAAGGTAATTATATTGGTCGTTTACTCAAGCTTTGCAAGCATGTTCAATTGGCTCGACGTTTGCATAGCGTTTCATTACTCATATACTTATTATAGTATCTAAACATGTACATGACCGAACTCGAATTGCACAGCATTAATGAAAATACGTTTACGATAAAACAACACGTTTTAATAGAATTGCCTATGTTCTCTATGCTTAAACACACTTGACAACACACTTATTCAAAGTAAACATTTAAGCACAAAACAACAGTAACATGGGCAGCATCAACATTATCATCACTAGCGATGCGCGTGCTAGGTTTTGTTCAAATGCAAAAATAGTGTTCGCATACATATACATCGTTACAGTTATAATAAGTGTAATATGGCATATAAGGAAACTGCTACCATAATGAGAATGGTCTTACCATTTGATATTTACTACACAACATTTCACATTATGAGGGTTGACGTTGTTTGTTATAACCATATGTTATGTACCGGTATAATTATCCCACTTTTGTGTCTAGTACACCTTTCTTATTTTAGCACGATTGCATTATAAGCCTACGGCTTATTGTAACGCTCTCAATATAAAGACGTGAAACTCCAGAAGCTGCAGCAGTATTGCATTTCTATCATACACACCTTCGTGGTCCTGTATTTATGGCAAGGAACCAATTGTCAAAACGGTACAGGACGGCACAAAACGAAACAAAATGTACACATAGTAGAATAAAGCAGGGATCACCGCCTTGGAACGGTCAATGCTAAGCACTGGGGGTTTAAACCGGTTATAGAGCGCTCAACCTCACACTTGGCCCAGCAATATTCATGATACATATAAGTGTAAATAAAATTTAACCTCATATCATTGCATCTCAAATTAAACGGTAATAAAAGGGAATTAAGACGCATTCAATTTAATTACTATTTAATTACTCAATGGTAGGAAGGAAACTAGAGCAACAGAGTTACAACTTTGTTACAACCAGCACTTGGTTACACGACGTCGACGTTGTATTTTGATTTGTGTGGTATGCGTGCTTTTTGCAACATGTATTGTGCATGCAACTGTTCAACTCTTGTATATAAATGTACACATAAAGGTTGTGAACAGACGCATCCTGCATTAAAATTAACTATTTACTAAAACTATAATAATCCGATGTCACAACACTGTTATTAATCACAGGTAATGATATACCAAAGCAACATAATCACAACCTATTTAGGTAGGATGAAGGTTAATACTTACAAGCTAATCCCGTCTTACTCATAAGATATTAAAACCCTGCATACCCAACTGCAAATTACAAATCAGTGTAGTAGTGATACAGTCAGTAAAATGACCCATTAAGTAGGTTCAATGTTTAGGCATGATAATCCTATAACACCGTCGCAGGTGTATTTAATAGACCATAACCTATTATCTAATACAGGAACGTTGTTTTATATATCGTGCAAGTGCATCATCAGACAGCATATGACTATGCATGCAACAATTTCAAAACAAGACGTTTCATATACCATGCAGTGTATATGTACAATCATTATATGATAGTATCAAATGCCGGAATAAAAAAGATGTATAGGATGTGTGTTGGTTTTAGTAGATTCGGTGGCAAATAATGCGTGATCAGGAGAAAACATATGCTCACCTGTGCCACATGTACGTGTACACTAGATAGCATAATCGATAACCGTCAAAAACCAACAAAGTTTGTAGTGTATGCATTCTTTCGTGTGTTTACATTTAACAAGTTAAACGTAATTGCTTCGGAATAAAAACGTCATTACGCGCCAAAATACTAAGGTCATTTCACTATAATGACGCTTTGTAAATTATCAATAATTGTCATTGTTAATTTATTTATTATTCGTGTGCACCATTTCTTCAAATGATATCCGTTAAATATAAATAAATAGTTGTAATTAAATAATTATGTCTTCAAATAATTTTAAGTTTCAATGATCTGCGTTGTCTGTTTTGAAGTTGCTTGCCAGCAGTTTAATCGCTCCGGCTGAATGTGTTTGGCATTATAATGTGTTTGCAATTTATTAAAGAAAGGTATTTGCTGCATACATATGGCTTACATTAAATATTTATAATATTTCAAACAATTGCACCTGAAATATATGAACGCATGATTTGTTTTAGTACACCGACGGCATGCAACGAACATGTAATATAACTAATTTGGCTTCCCAAATTAACTATGACTATAATAATTCATTGATGTAAACGTTGTTGTAGGAAAGAGAACAACACCTTGTATTATTCTCTTTATTTTTTCCTGTGATCATATGAAAGGGACTTGACAACAAATGTTCGTTTTATTTAAATATGAATTTAAATTTTGTTGCTAACAAAACTATTGGAATGGTCTGAACTTATTATAAAAGCAAGGTTTAAAAAAAAGACTATCCGGAATTCAAACCCGGGAACTTACCCGACTTTACGGATTTGGCTGTGTACAATAATGTTTATTAGGTGGCAAAACTAGACAGCAAGAGGTATAATATTGTAAGTATGCTTTTCGTCATTCTCGATATCATTTTCGTGACTATCGGTCGGCTTTTTCGAAAGTTGAACGGCCCAATTCTATGCGCAATGTCAATGCCGTTGCGACTTAGTTTCATGTCTGGGATGTGTCGATTGAGGAGTTCTACTACTTTGTCGGCAGTTTAATCGCTGGTTTCGTTTTCCTTGTCCTTTACTCCATCTAACTTTGTATTACTTTGCTTGCTGTCTTGTTCGATATCATTGAACCTTAATTCATTTGCTGTTTCAACTTTTAGTTTTCATCCTCTTTATCTTCCAGTCTCTGACTCATTTCTTCTATCTGCTTCGAAAGTTTGCTGTTCGTTTCCGCCTTCTCAAAAAATTCTTCTTCAATAATTTCTACACTCAAAGTTATTGAGCCTAAACGCTCTCTTTTCAATTGGCCAACGATATGTTTTATTATGGGTTTTAGTTCTGTGCTGTCCTTCGTAAGGACATTATTAAGTGTTAGGTTGATTTCGATCATTTCTTTTATCACGATGTATTCCGTTTGATTATATTCCTGATCTTTGGATGTTTGCTTTGTTTCGTTCATTTTTGTTTCTTCATTATCCCCGCGTTTTTTGAAAAAAAAGATGGGGATATTGTGGTTATATCCGCTGTCCGTCCGTCCGTCTGTCCGTCCGTCCGTCCGTCCGTCCTGGCCACTATCTCCTCATACACTATTAACACTAGAACCGCGAAACTTACACACATTGTAGCTATGAGCATATGTGCGACCCTGCACTATTTGGAATTTTGATCAGACCCCTGGGTCAAAAGTTATAGGGGTTTGGGTGGGGCCGGGTAAGAGATTTTCACTCATTTGTTTAGGTTATTTTACATTAACTTCTTCATTTCTACACCGATTCACTTCAAATTGATACTGGACCTCTCTTATGACAATACGGTCAATCTCAATTATGCATGGCCCCATTCCAAACCCTGGGGCGCCCTGCCCACATAGGTCACACCCACCCAAAATTGCCTTTTACTATAATTTCTTCATTTCTACACCGATTCACTTCAAATTGATACTGAACTTCTCTTATGACAATACGGTCAATCTCAAATATGCATGGCCCCATTACCAACCCTAGGGCACACCTAGGTCAAACATTCGGCGTGGGGATACGCATCGGCCTCTTCCGCGCCATTTCTAGTTCAAATTTGTATCTGCTTCACTAACGCTATTTAAACTTCCAACATAATGGTTGCGTTTTTCTCCTGCTTTGGGATTATGTTAAGGGGTTAAATTTAACATTTTCAATATCAGATTGTTCTCCACTTTTTTAATTGGCTTTCTCATTCATGTCTGCATGTTTTGATGTTTTAATTCAGTACAGTTTACGCTTTGCTGCCCTTATCTTTTGTGTACAGTATACTTCTAAAATGTCATCACGTGGACTGCTTAATTTGTGTGTGTAGCATAAATTATGCGCGGAAAAAAATGGCGGCACCCATTACTCGTTTTTGCAATATTAATCGTGTTCATTTACTTATTTTTTAGATTAAATATGCGCTAATATAGATAATGAACGATTGCCGGTGTCTCACTGTTCTAAAAAATCCATTTTCCAATATTATCCGCAGTTTATTTTAATTGTTTATTGGATTTTAACACTCATACATTTTCGCGTGTCCTTCGACCTAAAGGGAGATAACTTAATTTAGTCATTTGTGTTACTCTGTAATGTTGTTCTAGTACTTGACTGGTTTAAACATATTTCCCAAGGTTGACGTAGTCTGTCGTCTGGGAAACTCTGCAATGTCTTCTGCAGACAGCATCCTGTCACTGCAGATCTGACCAGAAAAAAGCAGCCCAGAGAAACCGCATATCAGCTCCAACGACAACAATCTCCATGGCAATGCGAAGGCATTGACAACGGACTTCATGGAGAGCAGTAATCTTCCTGAGGTTGCTACTGGGTCAGGATCAGGTAACGCATTATGACGTCAGCAAGATGTGAAGATAAAATATGGAGGACTCTCTTCTTTTGCGTATATCCTGTATTTTCGGCAATGTGAGAGCTATGTAGCGTTAGCGATTGTAAATGCACATAATTGAACACCATTAATGTTTCTCCTAGACAATACATTTTTTGAACTCTGCGTTCACACATTCATGATAATATTTAAGAAGGAAGGGAATACAAAAAAGGCACCCACGTCAGTCTTTGGATATACTGCTTCATTCCACCTTCTCAAAGTTCGTAAACACAGATTGCTTTAAGGCTATAGCAAACAATGCTAGCTCAAGTGTAACGCGTACTTTGTGGATATATATTTGTGAAACTTTGTGTCACTTATTCGCTCCCTCCTTTTTGCAGGTGTCCAAATCAAAAATCAAATCAATATTTATTTATTGTCGGTATGATATACAAAACATTTTAAAACATACGCTATTGATAGCTTTTGACCGACTTAATTAACAAACACGAACATAACAATATAACAAATAAGCATTGGAACACAAAGTAAATAAATTACACAGAAATGAAAATTAGAAGTTAATTTATGAATCACATTTATGAATCACATTCATGTCCATATCGTTGACACAAAAATTAGGCCAAAGCAAAGAAACCCAGCACCATTCTACTCAAGGTTTGACCATTCACTATATATATATATAAGTTATGAAGAATACACATTAATATGGTTATTAACAAACGTTTTGAATATAGTTAACCACTTATGTAATGGTGATTGGCTCTTTTGTATCGTGATAACCTTGACAAGTTTATAGGCCCAAAACATGAGTATCAGTCATTTGAATGTGCTGAGTGGAATATATGCTGTCAAACATTTAAATTCTCTGTCTTCGGAATATATCGTACTCCATATTCCGAAAAGCACCAAGTGACTTTATCAACTTTTATTGAAGAGTTCACATATTTCGCAGAGAATTTCTGCCTTAAGTTCAGACCATTTGTCATCATGGGATATTTTAATATCCATATTGACAATCGAAATGTTACCAACACTAAACGATTCCTGCAGTGTTTGAAATCCTTTGATCTCATGCAAAATGTCACTTCATCAACCCACAATGGAGTACACATTATTGACTTGATAATTACTAGAACAGGTGATAAACATACCAGTGTGAAAGAGCCTCTGGCTGTCTATTACTTATCTGACCACTGCTTTGTAAGCTGCCGTATTAAAAAGCTTCGTCCTCCATTATCTCGAAAGTCCATGAGCTACCGTAATTGGAAAACTGTGGATCAAGATGCACTACAGCATGATCTTGCACAGTTGAGCAATCTCTCAGCTTATTCCTCTAGCGTTAATGACTTGGTTGTATCATTCTCAGACACAACAACACAGATCATAGACAAACATGCCCCTGTTGTTGCGAAGAATCTCATTAGTAGACCATCTGTTCTTGGTATTCCCCATATCTTAGAATTATCAAGCAATACAAACGAAAGATTGAACATCTTTATCTATAATAAATATGGAATAATGAAGGCTGTTTACAAAGGTGTCAGAGATTGCTGCACTTTTGCGCCCTTTGCCGCGAAGGGCAAGTACTATCAAGATGTGGTAGGTGGTGCAGAAGGTAATTTAAAACAACTGTACAGGGTAACTTCAACTTCGGCCGATCCACCGAAAATCAGTTGCCTCCTCGCACTGATGATACCACATTGGCCAATGATTTTATCAACTTCTTCGCAGAAACGATTGCCAATTTGCGGGACAATCTTGACAAAATCTCTGTTCACCATGATTCCCCAAACATTCAGTCATCTGATTCAAGATTGCCACTTGCAACGTTCGGTGATATTCGGCCAATTTCAGAGAATTAAATCTCTAAACTGATAATGAACTCTAAATCTACAACATTTAAACTAGATGTCATTCCTACTCAAAAATTGAAAGATAACTTAAATCTCATCGTTCCTATTGTTACTGACATTGTAAATAAATCACTCACATCTGGCTAATTTCCAAATGAGTGGAAGGGTGCTCTCATAAAGCCTTTTTTGAAGAAGAAAGGTCTTCCCTTAGAACCACAGAGGTATCACCCTGTATCCAATCTCCCATTTCTTTCCAAAGTACTCGAGGAGGCAGCATTGTAACAAATAACTTATCATGTCGACATCCACAATCTTCTACCCCAGTATCAAAGTGCTTACAGGAGAAACCACGGAGTTGCAACAGCAATGCTGAAGATGTACGGTGATATTCTTTAATCAGTGGATCTGAATCTCGTGAAACTTGTAGTGATGATTGACCTTAGCACTGCATTTGACACGATAGACATTCCTTCAGCTCTTCAGCTGATTCATGTTGACATCGGCATTACCAAAATTGCATTCAGGTGGATTGATTCCTACCTTACTGACAGAACCATGAAGGTCAAGATTGGCAATGCTTCGTCTGACACCATGCCACTACACTGTGGCTTCCCGCAGGGCTCTTGCGCCGGCCCGGTTATCTTCACACGTATATAGCGCTGGGCTAAACAGGGTTTTTCAAAACTATTAAGCTGACCTTTACGGTTATGCTGATGACCATAAAGTTGCCTTTAAAATAAAAGATGGAAATCAACAAAGTGAATTTAACATCATTTACCAACTGAATGTCTGTATTGAAAAATTCCTTAGCTGAATGACTTAATACAAGCTCAAAACGAACAATGCAACAACTGAAATTATAGCCTATGGGACAAAACAACAATTAGAAAAGCTGAACATTACTAGTGTGATTGATGGTAGTTGTGAACTGAAGTGTGTAGACAATGTTTGCGACCTTGGGGTGCATATGTCAAGTACCTTAAATTTTGATGTGCACATTCGAAATAAATGCCAAGTCGCCTATAGCCAGTTAAGAAATTTGCAGTGTATCCGGAAACATTTGTCACAAAAATCCACTGAAATTCTTGTTCATGGTCTTATTCACTCTCATCTTGATGTCTGTAATGGACTCTTTGCTGACATTCCGGCATATCAGCTGAACAAATTACAAAGAATTCAAAGCAATGCTGCCAGGTAAGTAACCTGCGCATCATATGAAGAACGTAGTTCCGACTTGCTAAAATGATTACATTGGCTGCCCGTGCAGGCAAGAATGTTGTTCAAGGTGCTTGTCATTGTTTCCCGGGTCGTAAAGTGCACTGCGCCTATTTACCTCCGATCGATGTTCACACATGCACAAGGAAGCTACCGCTTGCGATCATCAGTAGGCATTCCGTGTGGCAAAGCATAGAACAAAGATCGCCGACAGGTCACTAGCAGTGGTAGGACCGAAATGGTGGAATGTGGTTCCCGGACATTTAAAATCGGCTGCCTCGGAATCAGCATTTAAGAACAATATAGAAACTTACCTATTTGAGAGATTCCACAACACTTAGATGCATTCCTGTAACCGTCAAGCTATCTTGATAATATCTCAATCTGTGTATATAAGACGTTGTGTGAAGCGCAATAGAATATTTATAGTTTTTGCGCTATACACGTGTATTTGTATTTGTATTTGAATAGCCTATTTTGCGTAAGACAATTCAATTTCGCTGTGATACGTTATTAACAAACAACCATATTATAATTTAGTTTAAAGTAATTTCGACTTCATTAAGCCAGTGCACATCTTGAAGTTATTATATAAATGTATATGATAGGAGTAGAGATGGGAAAGAATATTTGTATATTCACAAAGAGGAAGATAACTAAAAATATTAATTCAGATTCTAGTATTCTTCAATAACAAATATAGTAATACATAATAAAAAACAGACGTGTGTACAACTTCCAAGTAACATGTGAGTGTGTGTGGATAAATGACGTGTATTGGTCAATGGTTTGATAACAGATGTCACCAATAAACCAAAAGATTGATGAATTAATTGCTATGCAGTAGAGTATAGGTTGTATTGACTAGGTAAGAGTTACAATGACGCCAAGCTAGACGTTTTTTAAACTCAACTAATCTCAAGCTAAAAACAACTTTTTTTGTGGTAGGAAATTATGTCACATGAATATTATAATAATGACTACATATTTGAGGTCTCTCTAATTTGGATGACAATACATTAACCCCGTGTCTTCGAATAGCGGTATGTGTACCACATGCAAGTTAGATGAATAATCCGTGTTTTCTGAGTTTCAAATAACTACTTTTTACTAACCAATGTTTATAAATTAATTAATTCTTAAGATAACACCACACCAATTGTGTGTCAAAGACGAGACCTGAATGATGCCAAACAGTTCATTGTACACACGTAACACAAGTCGCTTGTTGATTCTCGTGATCCTCTAGATCGGGCGTCCCATCCATCGTCAACCTCCTAAATTCTGTTAGGTTGCTTGAATTAGCATTCTTATAAAACATCGCACTGAGGAGGTTTTATACAGTAATGCCTTTCTAAAAAAAAATCAATATCTTAATGATAACGTTATCGTTTATGTGGAACAACTCGCCTTAGATTGCAACTTGCAGATGAGGACGGTATTCATTCAGTACCGTCGTAAGGACAATTTGTAATTACCTCTGTCGATTTTCAGCTCCCAGCATCAACAGCAACATGTATCCTTTAGTTCATGATACATTTATTAAATTGGTTAGCATATGCGCGGGATTGAGCTTAAAAAGTTCCTGATGGAAAATCTATAATTCTTTAAATTCCTTTAATTTGTTAAAATTCTTTATGCATTTGGCAGATTTTAGAAAATATATTTTTATATTAATTAGTGTTTTTTGTGACAATTAAATATTGCTTAATTTTGAAGTATTTTATGCTTTTATTAGAAGAACAAAACTAGATTTCTTATGGAAAATTGTATCTGAAAGTGTGTCTTAAATACAACTTAATATTGTTTTGGAAGCTTTGTAACAGCATCGGGCCTTCGCAACAAGTGAAATGTTTATTAGTTTTCTAACAGCACATTGCTTCACAGCGTATGTTATGCCACACACCTATGTTTTGATTGTTTGATTTTACACTAAATGTGTATTGTTTAATCGTATTTTTATCACTTACACCAAACATACACTAAGATTTATGGGTACATTGATCCTCATTGTTTTAAAAAATGTTCTTAAAACTTATTTTCATTATTTCTATAAAAAAACTTCTGAATACACGCCGAATTTTTCTGAATCATGGACACCAATATTTTTAAAATGCGTGATATAAAACAAAGTTGTCTATGAACATCAGTGCCCAAAATGTCTATACTAAATCTGAACACGCTCAAAACAGTGTCAGGTTCAGCGTTTGACGTAGTGTGTTATAAATTACTCCGGATATGAATGTTAAATTCGGACAATAAAACCGATATTAAACAGAATATAATTCCGTAAAGAACAGCGGGGTCTCCATTTACTCGGCTACTAAAAAATTTGTTAATTGTATGTTTGCGTATTGAAGATTAAAGCGTATATATATATTTATATATATATGGGTCGCATAAATAACTAAGTAAGTCTAATGATATCTTGCTCTTTTTATGTTTACTAATGGTAGTTTTAATAAAGTACATCGCAATCATAATGTTCGAGACTAATTCATTCATATGGACATAAAGACAGTTTTTTGTATTAATCACGTTTGTTAATTGTTAATACGCATTTCTGAATTTCTTCTTGTTTTATTAAATGTCCTCGGAATCAGTTTCGATATCATGATCGTCGTCGTTGGTCGTTCAGTGGTCGTTGCATTCAGTTTACTCATGGCTGCTGCTGTCGCTGCTGCTATCGCTGCTGCTTTAGTCGCATAGAGGTTTTCTTTCGCACAAACCCTGGCTGCAAATCTAATAACAAGGGAATATCAAACATTAATATATGTGTAGTGGACATACATGTAGACAAACATTACCAGGGGAGTAAAAAAGTACATTTGTATTGGTAATTCTTAGACATTAAATTTATATATTATATATACAGCGTATCGTTCATATATATATATATGTGTTATTTTTTGCTGTTGGTATATATATATATATCAACAGATCTCTTCACACTGTATGGGATCACCCCTTGTAGACACTTGAATCTCAGAGCAATGCACATTGGTTATTCGTTAATATAGCATTTCAATACACTATTTTTTAATCTAATCTAAAAGTTAGTATGCACTGTTTTAACACTAACCATTGACAAATTTTCTAGCTTTGGATGCCTTATGTCATTCTCTAGCTAAATTTGTCTTCGTTGAGAAAATGTATTGACCATAATGTATGTAGTACATATAAAGGTTACATGTAATGCACTATTTAGTTATTGTCTTTTAACAGTAATGTTTAAACAATTTGTGATTTTGACTGTTTTATCTCTTTGTTTCATCATGAAAGAATTGAATGGAGAACATAATTATGCTGTATCTAGATACATTCATTATTGGTTATTTATGTATTAACGGCAATACTCATGATCTTAAAAGCTTTCGAATTTAGACTATACACACGGTGATTATGTTTAAGAATGCTGTCGGTTTGTATTATTTAATACAGTCAAGTTTCAGTAACGTCTAACCGGTAGAAAGGTATTTTCTTGTGATAAGTTGTGTTTGATTTAAAATACAGCTTAAGGGTTTGCAAATGGACCTGTGCATGGCCGTATGTGTGTTTGCTTTACGCTTTAAAGCAATGTCGCAATTGTTTTCGTAAAACGAACTTTGTATCGCGTTTTAAAAAGTTATCTTCCTTACACAATACTTGTTCTTGGATTAATATGTATTTCACATGAACAGCATGAATACATACGTTATTTGGATTCCTTACTCCATCGATGACGCATTTGGTCCCCATAAAAACGTCCGGTATGGGCTCACACGGGGCACTATTCGGGACCGTGCAGTAAAACGGTTGTTGGTTTGTGTTTTCGTTTATGTTGCAGTCGACAACGTATCCCTGTGCAAGATGGGCTTCGGTGACGGCACCTTGTACATTCTGAAATAAGACATAATCGATAAGTTAACTTAAATAATAGATATTTTATACATATTTGAACGCATATCAACATTTGCAGAGTCCTTCAGCAATGCTTAGTGCGGTTTGAACCACGAGTGTCACATTCATTGTTCGATAAATCTCCATCTAGATATTTATATATGTATATGTAAACTATAATTAAACTAAAATAGTCAAAACCGTCAAATCAATATTAATAATAATAATATACAGACACTTTTTTAATGAACTATAATATTATGGTGAAGTAACGATAGCAATACAAATGACGGCTATAAATACTTTTAAGTTTATTCCGTATTGTCGCACTATCATTGACAACGTTTAATTCTACGTTTAATTCTCAACCGTCGAAACGCAATAAAAAACATCCAGTTCAGTTGAGCCTCGCTCAGTGCAAATGGGGCTTAATTCACGTGCGTAAAGTGTCGTCCCCTATTAGACTGTTCATTTCGCACATGCTAATCAGGGACGACACTTTTCCGCATACACTGTTTTTTATGCTAAGGATAAACTTGCTTTAAAGGAAATTACCATATAAGCGGGAAGTGTCGTCCCTGATTAGCCTGTGATGACTGCACAGGTTAATATGGGACGACACTTTACGCACATGTATTAAACCCCCTTTTCAATGATGAACTGAAATTACCAGGAGAGTACATCGTGAGCTGGTGGCGCCAAAGACAAGTTGACACTGCTCGTCCAATGTCAGGATTTTACCGGAGAGACCCTTGCAGAAATCCTCAATAAAGGCAGCCGTCGGGGGCAACAGGCATGTTGGGCGGAACTCAGCCTCTGGAAGATTACTGAATAAAAAAACTATAGTTATTGTCTATGTATTTATTTTCTTTAATCATACACACAAACGAGAACTGCAAATGGTACATTTGTTTATTTACGCATATTGCTACGTACATTTGTGTACCCTGTATATTATTTTGTATAATACAATTAAAGGTTAACCACCTGTTACCAATGAATATCAATATGAAAAATTATTGCGTGAATGCAATATCGGCTGTATATTTTTGTTTTAAATTTATAAAATGTCATAAAGTGTTCTTGATATATTTCAATAGCCTTCTATTATTAACGTACCAACTAGAGATGAAAATATTGATGTACTGTAAATGCAAGTGGTATTTTACAATGTTTTTGTAAATAACAAATATGACTCAATAAGTCGGTTTAAATGATAAAACAGTGAACATACATTTACATATAATTGCAAACTACGAACTATATAACAGCTTAAGGGGTGTTGCTGCAGTTTTGCGGATTTGTGTCCATCAAATAGATTTTGTTCAAAATTTATTTTTAAGTAATACATACACATACTTTATGAAAAATGAAATAAAAACATAGGGTCACCGGCTTTGTTTTGATTTTATTCACCATTATTTAACATGTACTTTTTATAAAAACTGAAAATGTGTAATTGCGTAAAAATAAATAATAACCTATGAAATTGACAACATGTAGATATTACATATGCTAAGATACAATATAAAACATTTAATTAAACCACACACTACCAATAAAATGGATTACACAAGTTAAATTTGAAGAAATTTAATTTGTATAATGTTTATGTCACCCACAAAACTTCATTTTTTACTATTTAAACCACAAAAATTAAAATAAAAAAGAACATTTTGTATCTTGTTAAATCTATGTTACCAGACCACATCTAGCGTTGCAAAATTTGGCTAATGCTATAATGAACGCTGATAAGTTATGGGTTAACTTTATTTTATGAAATATTTTACGAAAAATTCGTTTATTTTGAGTGTTAATGGGGTTTTAAATATGCACAGATAAACATAAGCAAAAGCCTCTAAATTGAGGACGATATGCGTGTATTCTTTTAGACATCCGTGTATTCGGCTGCTATATTCGAGCTTTACTATGTCCGCAATTATTCTATATAGGGATAATACACGTTTTCGATGGCATGATCATCTGCGGGCGATCTGGTCCGAGAAAATGTGTATTTTCGCTATTATTGCATAAACAAATCTCACATACCAAAATAAATTAAAATAACATTGAAAACAATATGTCTTGTTCATTCGACATCGACAAAATAATTCGATTATTTCATATGACTTCATACAGTTCAAGGTTGTGTTTTACATATGCCTCACTCGGTCATCATCAGAAATGACGAGGCTTTACCTTCGGATAGGCAGATTTAGATTTAAAATATGTTTAAACAGTGGATTAATTCAAATTTGAAATGCAGTCGCGCAAAGTAAGAAATGAGGAATTATTTTGGAATTTACTGGTCGTGACGGATAAATCTTCAGAAAAAGTCATTACTAAGGGAAGTAACTGCGCGTGAACCAGTTTATGGATATGGAAAACACATTACAGGGCTTGAACGGCAGTGAATCGCCTTGTTAATACACGATTTCTCCCGTTCAATGCCTCCTTTTGTTTTGTCAAGTTTCTGCATCCCGCCAGAGAGCATTAAAGAAAGATTTTATGCAATAATTACTGTTCAAGCATGAACAGAAAATTCAATAAGTAAAATGGCTTACGAACCTGCCTGTGTATAATTCTAGTTCTTCGGACGAACATTGCGAAAATGTTCTATAGTTTGGAACCGTGCTCGTGGTTGCCACCAAATCAGCACTGCCAACCATTAGGAACGTTGAATCCGGACACAAATTCTCTTGACCATCATGTTTCATGCCAAATCTACATAAATACAAAGAAAGTCCAGTTGCAAAGGAAGGCTTACATTCTAATCATCACTGTCAGGTCCTTTATTTTAAGCAAGTGAACAAATGCCATATATAAACACACGGGACGAAAACACTTGACGAACACAAACACCAATTAATCGAATTGGGGTCATCCCAATAAAACGGTCAATGCAAAGCATAGCATGGAGTGTTTAAAAGCAGGTTTAAGAGCGCCCATACCTCATAATTGGTCAAGATTATTATTGCGTCCATACCTCAGAATTGTTCAAGATTATTAAAAGCGTCCATACCTATAATTGGTTAAGATTATGAAAAACCTCCATACCTCATAATTGTTCAAGATTATTTCACAGTTACGTGTTGGTAAAATGTTACTTAATGTCATCAAAATTCAAAGCAAACTGCGATAAAAAGGTACACGTTTCAATTTTGTTACAATTTAACTTCACAATGGTAGTATGCTAAAACAGCATTATAGCGACATAAAAACACAATTGCAGAATAAGTGTCCGTTGACCGTTGTCAAGTGTATTACTATATTAAATAGTAATATATTAACGTAAGTTTGATTTAAACGAGAGCAATTGAGTTAAACGATTCATTGGTTACCTTATAATCAATGACAAATCGTTGCATTACTTATATTAAAAAACAACATATGTGTAACGTACACTGACGCTCTCACAACACTATCAAGTGCACTCAATGGTCTACTGTTGACGAAACGACAACGGACCCTTACGCAGACAAAAATTGTCACAGCCACAATTTCTTTCTTAATTGTGAAAGGTTTTCATAAACACAAAATTTCAACCGTAATATTTTGAGAACAATCAAACGAGTAGTTAGAGAGTAGTTGCAAAGTCCAAGGGTTGGGACTATTATTATATTATGTAGTAATGAAATAGACAAGAAACTATAGTTCTGCCAGAGCTCCTTTATTTACGATCATCTACACATTAAGGTCATTCATCTGTGAAATATTAAGCGCGTTCGACCATAAGTAAAAGAAGATTGAAACACACAAAAGCAAAACAGGTTGGGAAAAAAGATAAACAAGTTAAGTAATTATGTCGTTATGCTGCCTAATGTGTCGCAATCAAAATGCCTTCCTTCATAAATCTAAACATTTAGGTAATCTAACTGTAAATCTTTGATCGAGATTCACTCATTATGTAAAGAGGGTTGTACGAAAGGACAAATACAATTCTAAATGACTAGCACTCCGTGAGGGGGAGGGGGGGGCGGGCGGCATTAACTATTTAGAGAGCGACATTTTTATATTACGTTTGTTGAAATACATAATTGTTATACCCATGTCCAAGCTCATGTGCCATTGTTTCCATGACATCGGCAGTGAACCGATTGACGGAACAGTGATATCCCAGATCGAAGAGAAGCTGATGACACATGGTATTTCGGAACGCGAAACCTGCAGGTCATATTATTTTGGTATTATTATTCTCTACATTGATGTGTTCTTATGACTCCCGAAACAATGTTAACATATTAAAGCTTTTTACACGTGATATGTCAAACGATGTTCAATTGTTAACATTGCCAACAGTATTGACAAAATAACCAACCAACATTAAGAAATCGCATTTCCAACACAAAATACTGCCCGATGCAGAAATTCATTAGTAGCTTTAAATTGCGCGGATTTATCGCAACAAATACATGTTTTTAAATAACGCGTGGTCACTGACATAGAACTTAAGAGATGATTTCACTGAGAAATTAAAAAAAAATCGACTCTGTGTGAAAACCTTCATGCCGATAAACTTGTGTTACATGAACAAGTAATGAACAGTTGTTTTTTACTGTTGTTCAACACCTACTTAGCAATAATTATTAGTAAAATTATTGTTTTAACATATTTGCATAATGTAAGCGGTTGAATGTCTCTCATTATGCTTGTACACGAATGCATATTGCTCTTAAGGTATGTGTTAACAAACGTCGCCATGATAATAAAATGAAAAACAAGTCTTACCGAGCATATACTGTCCATTTGGTCTTCGAAGGTCGAACCTGTAAAGCATGAATGAATTGAATATAACATTTATAGAACAAAACCTAAGCCATACAATAACTTAATTTGGAGAAATATATATTTAATGCAATCGCTTGCAGTTTTTTTTACTTAAAAAATGTCATAGTTAAAAATTGCTTTTGGTCTTATTTTAACTTGTTAAAATCTTGTTAAAATATATTCTTCAAATATGCAAAATCAAACCATAATAATTAAAATATTATTTTGCTCCTTTTTCAAATGTAATTGTAATGTTATTTAAATGTATGATGTCTATCTGTTATATGACATATTGTCACTAGCAGTGACTTCTTTATACACTGTCGTTTGCATCAAACTATGCAATATGCATGGTGGCTATATTTGCCGTTATTGTCGTACTAGCATTATATGAAGGCCGCATGCGTGCGACATATGTGTAAGAATATGATTACAAACTTCGCAATTATATAATGTCAAGGATGTAAGCTTGCGTTGGTGTCATAACATACACATATTACGATTACAAACTGTCCGGATTGTCTTTCTCAATTAAAAAAAATGGTTCGTTAGTTTATTTCAGAGGCGGTTTAAGTATAAATATGTACATGTCTAGAAAAATGTGTATTGAATGTTTGTTTAATCAAAAGTCGAGCAAAGTATACATGATCTCCATATTCCTCTATATAATGTGTATTACCCGGTAACCAATGCTGCGTGGTCATAGGGTACGGGTGATATATAGGTATCCAGGAACTCAATGAACGACAAGATAACGAAAATCGACAGGACACCTTGGTCGTTGAGGTTATCAGTTACAAAACTGTAATCCGTGCTCTGAAACAAGAACGTGGGGTGTCTTAATATGACCCTCGCTATGTGGGTATAATGCATGTGCGTGAAGTGTCCTATGTGTAGATAATCAGGGACGACACTATCTGCCCAAACTGGAATTTCGTAAAGAAGACAATTCATTAAAACAAAAAAATACAATAAAACGGAAATTGTCGTCCCTGATTGGCCTGTGTATACTGCACAGGCTAATCTGGGACGAAATTTAACGCACATACATTAAACCCCCTTTACATAGAGCGAGGCTCATATATATGGCATTCTGAATGCGTGTTTTGCAATAGTTCTTTAATGGTACAGTCTTCCGGCAAACCATCTCCGAGGAAAGGATCAAATTTGACATATTTGACAGTATAAACGACACAATCAGTGATTTCCGGAACCGAAGCAGGAAGTTTCAGACGGGAGCGAGTGTTTAGACGGTGACAACATGTTCTCAAGGAGTGTCCTATAAACTGTGGAAATTCTACTGTGTATACCTTTTAATCGGTATGCATTTACTTCTTAGTCCACTGTTAACTATACTGTCTATCACAATTATATTAAAAACTGTTGGTTTGTTCTTAACGTAAAACAATCTTTTTTCGCCGATCTATTGTATACCTTTAACGAATTTGACTGTTGTAATACTGTTTAATTTGTTACGTATTTTACCATTTATAAAATGGTTCTCTATTATAATCTCTTGCCTATATTTTTTGCAATGTAAAACATGAAAACATTAAAAAAAAACATTGTTAATTCATGACACGCAGACGTTTTTTTGCAAAAGCCTTGTGTTTCTTAAATACAGTATGCACTTTAGATGTTAATCCCCATAGATGTAAACAAATGGACGTGTTACCCTTGTATCAATATACTGTTAACTTCCTGAAGTTTATCGTGGTTCCCGTGAATAACTGTACTCAGAATAGTAACAGTAAAATTATGTCATTTTTTAAGGTGAATTACTAAACCTGCTTCTACCATTAATAGTTGTAAGGTACCAACACTTGTATAACTTTTAAATATCTAATTCTTTCAAAGTCGCTTTTAACATTAAAGTATCTCATTCTTTTTAACTCGCAAACATCAATAAATAAAACTATTTATAATAAATAAAATCAGGAAAATAAATAATGCATTGGTAAAACCTATCTTGTCATTTCGTTATTTTTGTTTATCTGAGAAACATTTGTATCAGTGTATGTTTTGTAGACGACCCACGAAATGGTAACACCTCAATGAACACAATTTACAATAACGGTAAAAGCATTATGCGGACGATTAACAGTTGGTGCTTGTTATTTTTTTTTTCTTAGTTTTCAGTCAGAATGCTGTTATGTTTTTTGTCCTCTCTGTTTTATTTGTTTGAACGATTTTCTCACTAAATATTTGTAATTATAAAGTTGCAGATATAGTCCTCATACTCAAAATGCTTTACTTACTATAACTATCAGTATTGGATTATGCCAATGTATATTTAACATATCTAAAATAGCAGTCTTGAGATCTGTGTGACGAATACTCCGTGTCCTTATTCCAGTTCATAAAATACAGGCGTACCCGGATAGTATAGTCTGTTCCAACTAGTTTAAAGTGAATCACCCATAGTCTATGTCTTAACATATTGCTGTTCTTGTATACATGTTTTGTTGTATGTATAGCTTAGTTATTACATGTTTTTCTTTGTGGCTGTTGTTGTTCTATTGCATACCTTATCATTGCTGCTAACTTTGCTACTATATATTACTGAGGTTTAACCCAAAAGCTAAAATGGACTACGAAAGCATTTTTAATAAATTATTTGCCATAATGGAATGCAATTAATAACTTAACAAAACAATCACATGGATAGTTTACGCTTTGTTTATACTATGTGGAGCACCACTATTATAAATAAACATACATATCTAAAATAAATTTTGAAAAAAATAGATACCGAATATTAATATCTGATAATTAGGGCAATTTTTTATGTGAACTGTTTGTACATGTACACTGCATATGTTTTATTTATCACTTATCTTGTCAATTTCTTTATTTTGTTCTGTTTGTCTGTTCATGTGTGCCATGCTGTGTGTTAAATTAATGGAAGTTTTGCGAACATTAGCATATTTGTATTGTCTTTTTGTTTGTGAGGACGAAGATAAAATGTATTGTGTATTGACTTTAATTGTGTAGTGTGTATTGAATGCGGTTATTGATAATGGTTTTTGATGTCAATGGTATGTAAACGAAAATGTAATCCTTTGTCTTAGGAATGGATAATTTAAAGATTGTATAATACACCTGTGGTGGTCTAAATGATGTTTCGACAAGAGCTGATGTTTTTAAATATCTAAAACGTCTGAATGCCCATATATATTGTTTACAGCATTGCACGTTCACTTCTTCAATGGAAAAACAAATTTACTCACATTGGAATGGTGAATGCTATTTTAGTGTTGGCACTTCTAATTTAAGAGGAGTAAGTATTTTATTTAATGAGTGTTTGGCAGATCTGAATGTTAAAGTGCACAATCAAGAAAACTATGCAAAGGGAAATATATTAATTCTAGATTTAATAATAGATAACCATAGATTTACTCTGTGCACACTTTATGGACAAGATAACGATACTCCTTTGTTTTATAGTAAACTGTTTAATATATTTGGAGACGATAGAAAATGAGTCTTACATTTTATGTGGAGATTTTAATTTAGTACTTTATGTGAATATTGATTATGCCAACTATAAAACATTGACTAATAATAAGCGGTCAATTAAATTGAACTGTTATCGTCTGTAATCAATGATAAAAACCTAAAAGACACTTTTAGAGTCATAAACGGTGATGCGAAATGTTCCACTTCGCGCAAGCCTAACACTGTCCAACAAGCCTTTTAGAATTATTTTTAAAAAATAATGCTTTTAGTCAGTTTATCAGAATATCGGAAATACACTCAAGATACAAATCAGATCACTCCCCTATTAGTTTGGAATCACATTGTAGCAAAATAGAACATGCAAAGGGCCTGTGAAAAATTAAAAAAATTCGTTACTGTATTACCTAGAATATATCCACTGTATAAAACTAAAACTTGAACACATTAAGCAGCAACATGTTTTACCTGTGTATAACATTGAATATCTTAATACTTTATAAAATGACTTTAAACAGTTTACCATAAATGATCAATTGTTTTTAGTACTTTATAAATGGAAATCAGAGGTAAAACCATATCATATTCGAGCTTCAAATCCAAAAAGAGAAAATAAAGAGAATACTCTATTTTAAAAGCAATTGAAAACATTTACATAAATTAACAAATGAAATCATTGAAAAGCTCAATCTATTGCATCAAAACCTCTTAGGCATTCGGATTTTGAAAATGAAAGGAACTTTCATAAGAGCTAAGGCAAAGTTGATTGATGATGGCGAAACACGCTCAAAACATTTGTGTAACCTAGAAACACAATATGCATCTAGTAAAAACATCCATTTTATTGAAAACGATGAAGGTCAACGGCTTTTTGATAATCATGGTATTTAAAAAGAAGCTGCTCAATTTAACAACACTGTATACAAAGTCTGTTTTTAATGACTCTTACAATGTACATGATGCCCTTAAAGACATAAACACAATTTAATTAAACACTGCATAATCTCAATCATTAGGAGGCCTTCTAACACTTAAGGAAATATCAATTACTTTACAAAATATGAAGCATGACAAAAACCTTGACATGTGACAAGGTATTAACACATATATACATGAAGATAATAAACCCAGACATTTTCTAAAAAATCTAACGCCAATAACGCATTTAAATGTAATTTAGAAGCTTGCATCTGGGACTTTTTCTAACAGATTAAAAACTGTCATTGGTACTCTTATTTCTAAAGATCAGACCGGATTTATAAAAGGCAGATATATTGGTGAGAATACCAGACTTGTATATGACATTATGAAATATACATAAGATAACAATATCCCTGGACTTTTGATGACCATATATTTTGAAAAGGCGTTCGAAACCTTTAAGTGTGACTTTATAGAAAAAATACATTAGACATTTTAATTTTTGTACAACATTAAAAAATTTGATTCACTTTTTCTTCATTAAACCTTGCCGGCAATTCAAATCAATGGGTTTGTATCACAGTGTATTACAATTGAAATATGTTACCGACAAGAAGATCCAATAAGTTCCTATATTTATATTGTTTGTGCTGAAATTTTGGCAATTCAAGTAAGAAATTGAGTGATAGAAAATATTGAATATAACATTTCTCAGTTTGCTGATGATACATCTCTCTAACTGGATGGCACCGATGATTCCCTCAATGCTACCCTTGATCTTTTGAATAACATTGTCTTATATTCTGGATTAAAATCCATTATGACTAAACAGATCCTTATTTGGATTGGCTCCAAAACGTTAAGCAAAAATTCAATAAAAAACTGAATATAAACTAGTCTAGGACACAACAAACTTTAAAGTTTTAGGAATATGATTTAATGTTGATTTAAAGAGAATGAAAGAAATTAACTTCTGTGGTAAACTTAAAAATCTGCACTATATTATACATTTTTGGATAAGAAAAAATTAACCACCCCTAGGAAAGATAACTGGTGTTAAATCACTATGATTTCCCCTTTTTACACACTTGTTTATAGCTCTTCCTTGTCCGGGAGAAAAGGTTTTAAAACAAATGCATAGCCTGTTTTCGAATTTTGTATGGGATGGACCAGCAAATATTAAACAAACTATTGCTATTAAATCATATGAAGATGGAGGAGTTGCCATGACTGATATATATGTTTAAAAAAACTATGAAAATGCCATGGTTTAAGACAATTGTATCAAGTACTGGAAAATGTTCCCAACTGGTATATTCTATGTTTGATGCATGGAAAATGTTTATTTTAGGATAAAATGCATATAACAAATTATGATAAGTTTAAAAAATTGATTTTGGAGAGATGTCCTTACATGTTTAATTGATTATATTAAAAAACAAAATGTCAGTAAGTTTGAAGATATCCTTGATATGCCTTTGTTTTATTAACATAATTTTAAGATATATTTGAATTTTATATTTAAATAAATTAATAAAACAAGATGTGTTTGTGAAACACTATGTCCACTTTTGAGCGATTTTGACCCATAAATTTGACCTTTGACCTTGAAGGATGACCTTGACCTTGACCTTTCACCACTCAAAATGTGCAACTCCATGAGAAACACATGCATGCTAAATATCAAGTTGCTATCTTCAATATTGAAAAAGTTATGGCCAATGTTAAAGTTGGCGCAAACAGACCAACCAACCAACCAACAGACCAACAGACCAACAGACAGGGAAAAAACAATATGTCCCCCAGTATATACTGGTGGACATAAATATGTATGATAGGGGAATTATATATGTAAGAGATATATAGTGCTCTTCTGGAGAATTTTTCAAACAATCGGTATTAGACAATCTCATTGGTGTTAAAATTAACGTCCTATTCTATGATGGTTTAATCATAACTGTGAAGGCATTTATCAGAATACCATGACTTCCAGTTATAAAAGATCCAAATATACAATGTGCATTCATATCATTTTTCTTATATAACATAAAATTAGGTGTAATCAAAACAAACATGTGTATACATGTTTAGCTATAATACAGATATTTCCACTTGCAATTCAAAATGGAGTACATGTACACTTTGTAATAACGTTGAATGGATAGAAGTGCATGCACTTGTTTTCATTTTATCTACAGACACATACACTCAGTGATTCCAGACAAGAATTGTTCACAAAATCATAGGAACCAAATCTTTGATATTTTAAATGAACATTGATCATGACAGTTTATGTTCCTTCTGTAATGGAAATAAAGAATCCCTATTACATATATTATGCGACCTCATTTTTACAAAGAGAATTGTTAATTATGTTGCATAATTTTTAAGATCACATAATGTTCAAACATGTAATGTTATTTTGGTGTACAAGCATTAACATGACTGATATAAATATTCGTATTCTAGAAATTAAAACTTATATATTTATATGCAATAGAAAGGGTCTATTACCTTCAATAAGGGGGCTGAATAATAATCTTTGCTTAGCATGGGAAATTCAAGCTAATACAAAATATCAATACACGGAACTACTAAACTGGGCAAGTGTAACACTTTTTGTAGATCAATAAAAATAATCTTTTTGTAAATTGTGTTGTTTGCTTAAAATATGTAATACCATTTTCGTGTGATTAACGTGTAAAATTGTCTGAAGTCCAAATGTTTGGTTTAAGTTTATAATTTTCTGAAGTCCAAACATAATTTTTCTATCATAACATGGCATTTGTGTATGTGTCTGTGTGTGTGAACTGTATTATTGCGTTTACATAATGGAATGCATGGATTTGATTTACCTCTATTATAGCAAGCAAGTTGAATTGTTAAAAGAACTGTATTATATACTAACAAATTAACATGTTAACTAACGATATAATTTGACATGTATGTAGGTGAATAAACGCTATAAATTAAAAATAAATAAATAATCAAATACTCACTTTCGAATATTTTACGATCTTTGTGCCTAACAGGGTATCATGGCATAGCATTTTATCCCAATGAAGTAAGCAATAATTGCAATTATACAATATATTATATGAGTGTTGTTATATCATAAATGTCTCTCTATTAATTTCCCTTTCCGGAATACGTGACCACTATGGTCATTTAGATAAAGTCCTGTTCTTATCCAATATCGCATTATTTTGTATATTTGTACAAATAGTTGATGGGTAAAATGATTGGCAAAACATTAAATTGTAATTTTAAACTTACCTAAACTACATTGTGCACACATATTATAATAAATTATGGACGGCTATGAATTCATGTCATATTCAAGTAATATATTTACCCCAGGTGGGAACACTACGTTCACAATCTGTACAGCTATGTTCTGTGGGTAAGCCGTTGGACCTCTGTACACCAGATTATCATACTGCCTCAACGTCTGATACATTATGGTCAGCTGGAACATAAAGCATGACGTTACTTAAGCATTCGCTCGACCATTCATGGTTTTCTCCATGTACAATACTATCAAAGAGCATACGTGACATACGACACGTAGTCTACAACATGCACCCTGATCCAGTGTACGCATGTCATCATAGGTCATCATAAGTTGAATATGTTATTTAACCGTGTATTCAAAATGCAAAATATACACCATGAAGTTGTTTTCATGTTAGGATATAATAACCTAGACAACTCGCATAAATATGTTTTACCTCGTTTGCCATCAGTGTGAAGAACTTTCTAATGTCTGCACGCGTCGCACCCATATTATAAGAGGTAGAAACCTACATAAATAATTATTAATTTTGAGAAATCAAATAATATATGAATGTACGAAAGGCATGGACTTGTAATGACTCAGAAACTTCTCGTGGCAATGCTTTTATTACAAATGAGCCTCGCTTTGTGCAAAGTGGGTTAAATACATGTGCGTAAAGTGTCTATCAAGATTAGCCTGTGCAGTCCGCATAGGCTTATCATTGACGACACTTTTCGCTTCATTGTATTTTTCTTTCTAATGAATACTCATCTTGAAGAAAATCCAGTTAAGGCGGAAAGTGTCGTCACTGATTAGACTGTGCGGACTGCACAGGCTAATCTGGGACGACACATTTTGCACATACATTTAACCGCCTTTTCTCAAAGCGCGACTCTAATGCAGCTAATTAATGACTTTCTCTCAATAAAATGGACATCATTGATATACCCATACATGCCCCAAAAACGAATCGTATTACAGACACGTACGCATCAAAGAAGTAAGAACCTCGCAATTTTACTTGTTTTCTTACAAAGTCGCTTCGTAACTGTTTCGTCTGTTAATGATTGGCGACTGTTGTTAGATTATTGATATTGTGGGTGTTTTTACATGTTTTGTTCTGACCCTATAATACGGTTTAAAATGTGTTGGGTCCAGGAGAGGATACCAATTATCAGGAAAAAGTTCACGATGAAATAGAACTCTGATACAATCCAGGGATTTTTTTGTTTATCTAAATGTGCATCGGTACTATTCGGACAATGATTCAATTCGACAGCTATATTTTTACTAAGACGTTTTGTGAACTATGACTCAGCGGCTTAAGCGATATTTCGTTTTAAATACGTGAATTCATAGTGCAGTTTAAGAATTGAATTTTTTTTTTGGCAAATTCATCGGCGTTTAAACTAAAGTCTAAATAATGTGTTTAAGGATCTGATAAGAATTGCAGAAAATGGAAAATACCCCACTTTTCTAATCATCAACCCAGCTTTCGCAAAGTTCAATCTCTTGCGACAAAAGTTGAAATCACAGAATCGCTTTTGTGGTTTCTACTATGTATAATTTGATATTATTTGGGTTCACTTAATTGGGTGTTGGTATCAAAAAGTTTTGCACCAATAGGAAGAAGCTTAAGATAATCAGCTGCATATGTCGTACTAGTTTCTGTTAACATATGGCTATTCGAATACCATAATTCGTTAAACCTTTTGGTTTGTCTTTCTAGGAGGTGTGAACGTATTTAAACTGATAAGAAAATACATCGTTGTACTATCATGAACCACAACGAAATTATACACGCAATCCTCGATATATATAATTGTTAATTATAAATAATCTATAAAAATGTGCTTACTTGTTTACCAAGCCCGTGTCCACAAACACAACAACTTTGAGCACGACTGCGCTGCCGATGTCAGCCAGTATATCACGTTTCCGGCGTGGTTGCTCCTCCATCGTTCTAAGAGTCTCCGCTAGTTTGGAGAATTCTAAGTCGATTCCGTCAAAGTCGAATATAACTGAATCAGAAAGAATATCTAGTTTTCGCATATGGATAGCCCGTATTTAGACGTAAATATATTTACCAAAAAGGAACACCTTTATTCTGTTTGTGTTATAGCATGGATATATATGTTTGATGTCCTTTTCAATGAACTATACATACTTCAATAGTCGCTCAATGGGGAGAGAGTTTTTACTATTGGGTGGAAAAGCCCGATGTCGCATGACCTTTTATGAACCTTTTAAACCCTTAGACCTACCGGCAAACCCGGATGTAGGCGCATGCGCTGTGCAATGTTAACAAGGACATGATCATCTTTATACAATTTCCGGCTTGAGCATGGAATATTTATTTTATAATTATATTTATTTAAATGTCTGTACTGAACAATATCGAATAAAGAACACACATTTACTCCATGTTTACGTTAGTTAGTTAATGTTATCATTAAAATAATTATATTATTTATATTTTCTGAATTGCTCAAACGTTATATAGAATGCAAACTGGGTAACTGAAGAGGTGAATTAAGTGAAGCCATGTGATTAAAACATTGTTTTGCTATTTATATAAGGGCAAACGTTTCTGTCTGAATAAAACAAACATCATTTGATACTACAATGTATTTAACACGCCATATAACATTTCACTTTTTGTTTAAACCCATCTATGCCTAGCGTCTAGAAAAAAGGCCTTGGCAAACAGCGAAGACCCAGATGAGACGCCGAATGATGCGGCGTCTCATCAGGGTCTGCGCTGCTTGCTTAAAGGAATTTTTGTAAAAAATATTCTAAATATAGAAATAAATATACTAGACATCCATAATTTTGAAAATAAATTGATCCAATTTAGAAGGATGGGAGAGTCCACTAGGCATAAATGGGTTAAGAAAACAGACCATCGGTTGTTAACTGTCACACACTCATTGAACGCTACTGAAATTAAATTAACGATGAAAATGTGATCAATAAGACCACAAGCATATCAGTTTAGATCAGCAAAGTGTTATTTGTATTAGGGTACAGGACCTACACATATGTGATCACATAATCAAGATTTGAAGAAATGCGACAAAGGACTACTATACAATTTACATACCACAACAAAACTCCTTCGTTTTGTGTTTTCATAAAATAACCTTTACAGTATTTGTGTGTATTTAAGTTTCCATATATGATGTCACCATGTGCAAGTTCAGTTTTGGTCACAGGGGCATAATTTGAACACATGTATTCAATACCTCTATGTGAGGCTAAAGACCAACTATCTATGATATCGGACAGTTTTATGAGTTGGGTGAAGTAAATTTTTAAACTATTTATATATACGAGTATAAAATAACCCCAAGGACGGGGGAAAATGTAAGATTTCAAAAACGGACGCCGGATAGTCATCCGCCGCAATAACTCGCCATAAGCACTCCGTGCTAAGGTGAGCTAAATTTTAAGACACATAAATGACATCTACCAGATCAGCACAATGGAATGTATTTAATTAAAAACACAATTAAAAGTACAGATGGCATTAACTTTCTTCGTTAATATAATGATTTAACTATATACCGTAGATAATATAAAGTAATAATTAATTATGACCGGAATCAGGTGTTGATGGTTCAACCGCCTCCTTATCAGATGAAATTTCCAACACTTGTCCTTTGCCGTTGAAATATTCGAGAACATTGCCGTCACGTACAAATCCGTACTATAAACAGAATCAGGCAAGCGTCTTCAATAATTATAACAAATGAACTTCTATGTAAATAGTAGGACCATGATGAAATGTTTTTTTAGTTAGTATGAACATAGGATGGAGACGATGATGCAACATATACGTCGTAACAATTTTATTTCATTTCATCTTACTCAATTGCATATAAGAAATACATTTTTCATAATGGAACTTATTTAATTGATGTTATAACATAGCCTATTGATAAAGTTCTGCAAAATGAGTTGGTAACAGGAATACCAAAACGATCGAAATCAATTTTAAGAATAGCATTCAACAAACATAGTTGATATAAATTTACTGTGCTAATGGTGCCGTCCAATTCCACATCCTCTCTGTATATGATATCGCCTTCATCCGAAGTGTAGATAGCAGAGCTCTGTGTATAGAATGTTCATGTATAATATATATGAATCGCGCTCTGAGGAAACGAGGTTAAATGTATGTGCGTACGGTGTCGTCCCAAATTAGCGTGTACAGTCCGCACAGGTTGAACAGGGACGACACTTTCCGCGTAAACTGAATGTTCTTTAAAATGAGTATTTCTTTTAAAAAATACCATAAAAGCCGAAAGAGCACTGCACACCCTAATCTGGGACGATACTTTACACAGATACATTAAACCCCCTTTTCACAGAGCGATGCTCATATGACTTACTATTACATCTTTAGTTAATATTATACGTGAACAAAGAATAATCTAATAGGACAATTAATGTGAGCGAACACAAATACTGATTGGCATTTCAAATGTAACAACACCCATTACAGTGTGTGGATCTAGTTGAGCACTAGTTAAACGGAAAAACGTAATGCACTCTCGTATTCAACGACCTAGCTTGATAAGAACCGTATTTAAAAATGACAAAAAATGCAAATCACTATTTTGTCTTGTTTTTTACCAGAACAGAATACTCGTTTTTGGGGCGATTGCCTTCTGCAATTCGCACCATTGGTAACATTATATACGTATAACGAAGAATCAGTTTCAGAATAAAGTCCATTATTCCCTTTAACCTAAC
Organism: Dreissena rostriformis; assembly: GCA_007657795.1. Classification (NCBI taxonomy): domain Eukaryota; kingdom Metazoa; phylum Mollusca; class Bivalvia; order Myida; family Dreissenidae; genus Dreissena; species Dreissena rostriformis. The sequence continues at coordinate 309,475 of VMBQ01000084.1, forward strand.
TTTGCANACTAGCCTGTGTCAGACACGTTAGACTAGCCTCTGTCAGACAAGTTGGACTAGCCTGTGTCAGCCTGTGTCAGGCAAGTTAGAATCGCCTGTGTCAGACAAGTTAGACTAGCCTGTGTCAGATATGTTAACTAGCCAGTGTCAGACAATTTGGACATGCCTTTTTACAAGTTGGACTAGCCTGTGTCAGACAAGTTAGACTAGCCTGTGTCAGCCAATTGAGACTAGCATATGTCGGAAAAGTTGGACTAGCCTGTGTCAGACAAGTTAGACGAGCCTGTGTCAGACAAGTTAGACTAGAACAAGTTGGACTAGCCTGTGTCAGACAATTTAGACGAGCCTGTGTCAGACAAGTTAGACTAACCTGTTTCAGACAAGTTTGACAAGCCTGTGTCAGACAAGTTGAACTAGCCTGTGTCAGACAAGTAAGACTAGCCTGTGTCACACAAGTTAGACTAGTTTGTGTCAGACAAGTTGGACTAGCCTGTGTCAGACAAGTAGGACTAGCCCGTGTCAGAAAAGTTGGTCTACCCTGAGTCAGAAAAGTTTGACTAGCCTGTTTCAGACAATTTAGACTAGCCTGTGTCAAACAAGTTAGACTAGCCTGTATCAGACAAGTTAGACTAGCCTGTGTAAGACAAGTTAGACTAGCCTGTGTCAGACAAGTTGGACTAGCCTGTGTCAGGCAAGTTGGACTAGCCTGTGTCAGACAAGTAAGACTAGCCTGTGTCAGAAAAGTTCGAATAGCCTGTGTCAGACAAGTTGGACTAGCCTGTGTCAGACAAGTTGGAGATTTCCAAGTCTTTTCTGATATTATATTCTTTTTTTAAATTTATGAACCTTTACCTTTAAGCTTGTTATGGTTTACTTGTCACAATTGTCGAAAATGAAAACAAATCAATTCATGTTTTTGTCTTGATGTCAAGAACCAAAGATTAGCTAATAGAACATCTATGCGGCTTGGGGATACGCTTTGGCCGCTGCCGCGCCATATCTTATTAGTTTTAGATTTGATTGAGAATGTAACCCGCCTCCCAGTTTCGCTAAATGCGTCAAGTTCCCCACGGGTACTACTTCCCCGAACCCCCAATTTTCTTTCGTACCCATTTTTTTTTCGTACCCAATTTTCGTTTCGTACCCAATTTTGTTCGTACCCAAATTTTGTGTCGAACCCAATTTTTTGTTCGTACCCAATTTTTGTTCGTACCCATTTTTTCTTTGTACCCAAATAATGTTTTTTCGCAAATTTGTTTCGTATCCAAAATGTTCGTACCCAATTTGTTTTCATACCCATTTTTTTTTCGAACCCATTTTTTTGTTTCGCCTAAAATTTTCGTACCCACATACACAATTGTGGTGATATAGCTAAACTTAAATTAATGCTTTTATATCCATCCTCTTCAAAAGCATCGTCAAACAAGTACTGTCAGTACTTTGATTTGGGATCGGGTCCGTTTGGTTTGGGATCGGGTCCGTTGTACGGCCTTTTTTAAATATCAGGAAAACTCCTTAAAGTCTTATCATTTATATGACCTCAATTTGACGGTTTTTGGGCCGAATATAGGTCACATTCCACTTAAATAGTATACTTTTTGCCCATATTGCATATTTGCTCACCCCCAGCCACTCCTGTCCGCAAATATTTGTTGCTGTTGCAGAATTGTGTTGGTACCTCTGATGAATCATTAGAATATATTTAATGCACATTTTATTAAAATAAAGCAATTTTAAGTTTTCAATGTGAAGTGCATGGTTATAAAAAATCCAGCAAAATCGCCCCACCAGTACTTTTAGTACTTTGTTTCAATTGTTTAGTCAGATTACATGCTTACCCTGCATTTTTCAATAACTGGTCAGTGTGTTTTCATTAAAAGTTAGTAACAATAATTACGCTAAAACGCTACACACGTTAAGGAGATAAAATCATTCAGTACAGTAAAGCTTAATTTTGTCCAGGTATCACGTTGAGTTTAGATAAGGAATGGTACGTGTTGATAAAACTAAATAAACCTCGCTCTGAGAAAAGGGGGTTTAATGCCTGTGCGTAAAGTCTCGTCCCAGATTAGCCTGTGGAGTCCGCACAGACTAATCAGGGACGACATGTTCCGCTTGTATTGTATTTTTCGTTTAAAGGAATACTCTTCTTGGCGAAAATCATGTCTAGGCGGAAAGTGTCGTCCCTGATTAGCCTGTGTGGACTGCACAGGCTAATCTTGGACGACACTTTACGGACATGCATTAAACCCACTTATCACAGAGCGCGGCTAACAAATATGCATCACTTGAGCTTATTAGTGCATACCACCACTCTCCTTCCAACAGGCTGTGTGTCATTCACGTCCAGGTCAAAGTGTTTCCTGACTAGTATCCTTGAACCGTTCAGCATGCCGTCGATTTCCACGTCCAGAGATATATCCTCCTAAAATTAAACAAGACACGCCTTAAATAAATATATGCCGGTACCATTCCTGTGTCGAAATAATATCAAAGCAATTATATACGATTTGAATGTCAGCATTTAGTTTTCTTTATCTTTAGCAGTACATGCAAATGAAAGAGGAATGCATTTTTTGTTTATAAACTTTCTAATAATTGTTAAACTAATCAAATGTTGCTTACTTCAATGAAATTCAAAACGACCAAGTTTACGTCAATGCTTTACGATTTAATTTGTACATATAACATTATTTATTTTAGATCTGCGTATATTGTTGGAATGACTTTAATTAAAATCAAACAATACAAAACAAGAATGTTTACGTCAAAATCTGCTCCTAGCTCTGGTCCCACAGGGTTATGGCGACTCAACATTCCATTCCTCGCTTTAGCTGGAATGTTTGTTTATGTCAATAAAAGCAAAATAAAGTCAAACATACTTATAAATATGCAGGTGGTTATATAATTATCTAAATTCGAATATATAGGTATGTATATTGTCTTCACATTGCCAAATCTTGTATTGATGAAGTAGTGTATGCATACCCATCTTTGAGGAAAACAATTCAATAAGGATAATGATGTACAGTTTCATGTTGGAGCTAATGCTGTTATATCTAATGTCTCGAATGATGTCTACTGATATAAAATACAACTATTTTTTAAATATTCAAGATTTCGTAGAGACTATGGACGTTATAATCATCCAGTATACAAGGTGCAAAACAATTCTATTGCAGTCAGTCACATAATCACCCAAGTGTTTGTGGCATGCTGTTACTTGCAAAGAAGGAACTATCATTATTATCATAGCTTCCAGGTGCATTATATGCACATATAAGTATTGTATCGCTGAGCATATACACCGAATAAAAAGCAAAACAAAAAATATGAACAAAATGAATGGCGTTTAGAGACTAATGAAAGTCATAGAAAACGAGAGGTACAAAACAGGTTGTATCAATTCTATGTTGTAACCCCATTTGGTCACTCAAACTTATGAATGAACTGCATCAAATATGTTGTCAACAGTTTAATCAAGAACATATATAACATGGGAACGAAGGTTTTTGACGATGCTGCTTCAGCAGCTCCTTTAATTTATCATTCCATGAAAAAGTTCTTCACAAAAGCGACCTACCTAAAAGACCGAGCCAGTCCGATTGAGTTAGCTAAATTTTCTTAAAAGTGAAAGTATTTTGAGTTAGCTAAATTTTCTCAATCGGCATACCTCGCTGATTATCATTGATAAAGGCCTTTGTGAAGATTGTAGGAATATTGTTAATGCTACGAAGCGAGTATCAAGTTGGACTAGTCTTTGTCTGACAAGTTGGACAAGACCGTGTCAGACAAGTTAGACTAGCCTTCGTCAGACAAGTTAGACTAGCCTAGCTAATATAAAATCTACGCGGCGTGGGGATATGCGTCGGCCGCTGCCGCGCCATTTCTAGTTATTTTTAGAGTTGATCGAGAATGTAACCCGCCTCCCAGTTTCGCTGAATGGGTCAAGTTCCCCACGGGTACTACTTCCCCGTACCTCAATTTTTTTTTCGTACCCAATTTGTTTGTGTACCCAATTTTTGTTCGTACCCAATTTTTTTTTCGTACCCAAATTTGTGTTCATACCCACATTTTTTTTCGTTTTTTTTTGGAATAATATTTTCGTTCCCACGATTTTCGTAACCAAATTTGTAATCGTACCCAATTTTTTGTTCGTACCCCAATTTTTTTCTTGGCATAATTTTTTCGTACCCAAAATTTTCGTACCCAATTTTTTTTTCGTACCCAAAATTGTCGTACCCACATACACAATTGTGGTGATGTAGATTAACTTAAATTGATGCTTTTATATCTATCCTCTTAAAAAGAATCGTCACACCAGAAATGTCAGTACTTTGATTATAATAATTAAACTAACCCGCCCATTAGCATTGATTTTTAATTCGAAGAAAAAGTAATGTTAAGAATGATTGAATCTCTGTAAGAGATTGATTTGTTTGCTTCATTATTCATATAAGCTATAAGTCTTATTTGATTATTGGATATAGAAATGTTGATGTGAAATTGCCGTTGGCATGTACATTTTCTACAGAAATTGGTAATTAGGCTGAATTTAATCGGATGCTTGGCCGGAAATATATCTTCTAAATTAATGGCGTTTTCGATTTACCAGTTTACAAAACTAATTTTAAGACTGTTGGATAATTTACTAGTAATTGATTATTAATGTGTATGTTTGTCCATAGAAATGCATTATTCAGATAAGACAAACCTTACCCATGGTAACTTTACGGTTGCTTAGTACTATGGACTCAACCTTGAAGAGATTTATCAAGGTTGCATCGATTATTCTTGTTGTTACAGTTTCTTTTTGTAATAATTTTGTTGTTTTATGAGTTATTATCAGATAAGTATGTTTGAGGTTTCGGATGTCTTTTTTAAAGTCTTCAACTCCAAGTTTAATAAGTGTTTTATGTGTCGTGTTGCGTTGTCGATTTATATAGACAATTGCTCAATTATCTTTAATATTTTGTTATCTTCATCCAATATTTTTTTCTGGCGATAGCTTAAAGGTTAGCAATAATACTATATGTTACTCTTTATAACATATCTTTCATGATCTAACAATTGATAATTGCTAAAAGAATGCATACGGGTACACATGTATCCACTGTCTTTAAACTTAATTTCGTTCAATTACCGTTAACTAGTGCTCCTTCTGCCACAGGTGGCAGTCGTAGTGCAATCAGCAACCCAATCAGTACGAGTGGGCCAATCTGCAAAGTAATATAATCACGTCATAGGCGAAAATGAATTATATTGTAATGGGGATAATATGTATCAATAATGGGATTCTTCAACTTAAAGTAATAAATAATGTTAGCAAGGTGAATAATGAATTAAAGCAGACATTTGTTTTATACCTATTTGACATGAACCACAAATAGTTATGCAATGTAAATGTTTTGCAGTGTACTAGTTGTGCAGTGTACTAGTTGTGCAGTATGCTAGTTATGCAGTGTACTAGTTGTGCAATATACTAGCTGTGCTTTGTACTAGTTGTGCAGTGTACTGGTTGTGCAGTGTAGTATTGGTGCAGTGTACAGGTTATGCAGTGTACTAAGTGTGCAGTGTACTTGTTGTGCAGTGTACTTTTTGTGCAGTGTGGTAGTTGAGCAGTGTTCTAGTTGTGCAGTGTACTAGTTGTGCAGTCTACTTGTTGTTCAGTGCACGTATTGTGCAGTGTAATAGTTGTGAAGTGTACTAGTTGTGCAGTGTACTTGTTGTGCATTGTAATAGTTGTGCAGTGTACTTGTTTTACAGTTAAGTAGTTGTGCAGTGTAATAGTTGTGCAGTGTACTAGTTGTGCAGTGTACTAGTTGTCCTGTGTACAGGTTGAGCAATGTACTAGTTGTGCAGTGGTGTACTTGTTGTGCAGTGTACCTGTTGTGCAGTGTAATAGTTGTGCAGCGTACTTGTTGTGCAGTGTAATAGTTGTGCAGTGTTGTTGTTGTGCAGTGTAATAGTTGTCCAGTGTACTTGTTGTGCAGTGTACTTGTTGTGCAGGGTACTAGTTGTGCAGTGTACAGGTTGTGCAGTGTACTAGTTGTGCAGTGTACGTGTTGTTCAGTGTAATAGTTGTGCAGTGTAGTATTTGTGCAGTGTAATTGTTGTGCAGTGTACTTGTTGTACAGTGTAATAGTTATGTAGTGTACTATTTGTGCAGTGTACATGTTGTGCAGTGTACTAGTTGTGCAGTGTACATGTTGTGCAGTGTACTAGTTGTGCAGTGTACTTGCTGTACAGTGTAATAGTTATGCAGTGTACTATTTGTGCAGCGTACTTGTTGTGTAGTGTACTAGTTGTGCAGTGTACTAGTTGTGCAATGTACTTGTTGTGCAGTGTAATAGTTGTGCAGTGTACTTGTTGTGCATAGTACTTGTTGTGCAGTGTACCAGTTGTGCAGTGTACAGGTTGTTCAGTGTACTAGTTGTGCAGTGTACTTGTTGTACAGTGTAATAGTTCTGCAGTGTAATATTTTTGCAGTGTAATAGTTGTGCAGTGTACTTGTTGTGCAGTGTACTTGTTGTGCATTGTACTAGTTGTGCAGTGTACTTGTTGTGCAGTGTACTAGTTGTGCAGTGTATTAGTTGTCCAGTGTACTTGCTGTGCAGTGTACTTGTTGTGCAGTGTACTAGGTGTGAAGTGTACTAGTTGCGCAGTGTACTTGACGTGCAGTGTACTTGTTGTGCAGTGAAATAGTTGCACAGTGTACTAGTTGCGCAGTGTAATATTTGTGCAGTGTTCTTGTTGTACAGTGTACCAGTTGTGCAGTGAACTAATTGAGCAGTGTACTTGTTGTGCAGTGTACTTGTTTTACAGTGTAATAGTTGTGCAGCGTACTTGTTGTACAGTGTAATAGTTGTGCAGTGTACTTGTTGTACAGTGTACTAGTTGTGCAGTGTAATAGTTATGCAGTGGACTTGTTGTGAAGTGTACTAGTTGTGTAGTGTACTAGTGGCGTAGTGTACTAGTTGCGCAGTGTACTAGTTGTGTAGTGTACTAGGTGTTCATTGTACTAGTTGTGCAGTGTACTTGTTGTGCAGTGTACTAGTTGTGCAGTGTACAGGTTGTGCAGTTTACTAGTTGTGCAGTGTTCTTGCTGTGCTGTGTAATAGTTGTGCAGTGTAATAGTTGTGCAGTGTACTTGTTGTACAGTGTAATAGTTGTGCAGTGTACTTGTTGTGCAGTGTACTAGTTGTGCAGTGTAATTGTTGTGCAGTGTACTTGTTGTGCAGTGTAATAGTTGTGCTTTGTACTTGTTGTCCTGTGTAATAGTTGTGAAGTGTAATAGTTGTGCAGTGTACAAGTTGTGCAGTGTACATGTTGTGCAGTGTAATTTTTGTGCAGTGTACAGGTTATGCAGCGTACTAAGTGTTCTGTGTACTTGTAGTGAATTGTTCTTGTTGCGCAGTTTACTAGTTGTGCAGTGTACTAGTTGTGCAGTGTACTTTTTGTGCAGTTTAATAGTTGTACATTGTACTTTTTGTGCAGTGTATTAGTTGTGCAGTGTAATAGTTGTGCAGTGTACTAATTGTGCAGTGCACTTGTTGTGCAGTGTACACGTTGTGCAGTGTACAGGTTGTGCATAGTAGTAGTTGTGCAGTGTACTTGTTGTGCAGTGTACTTGTTGTGCAGTGTACTTGTTGTGCAGTTTACTAGTTGTGCAGTGTACTAGTTGTGCAGTCTAATAGTTTTGCAGTGTAGTAGTTGTGCATTGTACTTGTTGTGCAGTGTAATAGTTGTGCAGTGTACTTGTTGTGCAGTGTACTAGTTATGCAGTGTAATAGTTGTGCAATGTACTTGTTGTGCCGTGTACTAGTACTGCAGTGTACTAGTTGTGCAGTGCACTTGTTGTGCAGTTTACTAGTTGTACAGTGTACTAGTCTTGTAGTGTACTAGTTGTGCAGTGTACCTGTTGTGCAGTGTAATAGTTGTGCAGTGTACTAGTTGTGCATTGTATTAGTTGTGCAGTGTACTTGTTGTGCAGTGTACTTGTTGCGCAGTTTACTAGTTGTGCAGTGTACTAGTTGCGCAGTGTAATAATTGTGCAGTGTAGTAGTTGTGCATTGTACTTGTTGTGCAGTGTAATAGTTGTGCAGTGTACTTGTTGTGCAGTGTACTAGTTATGCAGTGTAGTAGTTGTGCAGTGTACTTGTTGTGCCGTGTACTAGTTGTGCAGTGTACAAGTTGTGCAGTGCACTTGTTGTGCAGTTTACTAGTTTGTAGTGTACTAGTTGTGCAGTGTACCTGTTGTGCAGTGTAATAGTTGTGCAGTGTACTAGTTGTGCAGAGTACTAGTTCTGCAGTGTACTTGTTGTGCAGTGTATTAGTTGTGCAATGTTATAGTTGTGCAATGTACTTGTTGTACAGTGTAATAGGTGTGCAGTGTACTTGCTGTGCAGTGTATTAGTTTTGCAGTGTACTAGTTGTGCATTGTACAATGTTCTCATGTGTCAGCTTCTCGACACTTAATACTCAAAAGCCAGGCATATGCCAAAATCCAGGGAAATTTCGATCAAGTTATGTGACCGCATTTATTTGACTAAAGCGCAGCAAAATATATAAATATACACCAACCAAATAGAATATTAACACTTTTTTGTGCAGCCATCTATTTAATATGTGTTGTCTTTTTTTTATAGAAAATCACTACTTGGCTTCTAATTTGTTAAAAATAGAGTTTCTTTATAGGTTTGGTGTTCCTATTTTTCTAATTTTATGATGTGTAAATTATTTGATTAAAATATATTTCCGCATCTCATTTAAGTAATGGGATGTCTTTGGGCGGGTTGTCGTCGTTGTACTTACAGTCAAGAATTGACCAAATGACTGGCACTTATAAATTAATAACTGTGTCAAAGAATTGGACCGGTAAGTTTGTCAAAGATACTAGCAAAACCGGTTTAATCGAAAAAAAATATCAAATTTCACATATGGACATTTATACATTGGGGATTTTGATAATAAAGCAGTACGTGTTTATCGCCTCGTTGGTAAAATGTGCATATATAAATAGAGATGTATTATCGTTCCCTAGATGCATCACGCCAATTGCACCAATCTGCAAAGCGTTGTATAGTAATATCCATGATGCAATATATATATTAATATTCTTAAGTCAATGTTTCTTAAATGGAAAACATTTTGTGTCAAGAGTTTTTCAGGATACATAAATTGGATACATCTACACATAATTGTATTTGCAAAATATTAAAATAATACATGCTATATACACGTGTATGTGATGTGAAAAATGCTGAATTTAATGTCGGGTAAGGCTTTCATTTGAACCGGTCAAAACATGCATCGCTTTGCATTGACTTGTGGTTTAATACTCCAGTCATATCATTGATTGCGTTTATAAAATGCCAAATGGTGATAGTGAGTCAGATGCAGATTTCGTATAAATTATCATACAGATCATTATTAGTTGATACAATCACGCAACAGGCATATTCGATTTCATGAATATCATTTAGTTCATTGTTTTGTGATGTATTTTAAACACTGTTACTCAATATTAAGTAAACGGCAATGTATCATTTTATACATTTTGAATTATGATTATCAATAACATTATATTTATTAAACAGTTCTTTGCTATGAATTTTATATAATTGTAACACACATTTGTATTTTTTTTTATTTCAAACAGTTCTATAACAAATGCGTATTGTTGTGTATTTAATAAAGTAACTTAAAAACCGTCATTTTAATGTGTGACCATTTTATAACGTTATAACACCTACACTATAAACATGGAGATGTGCAATATATATTGTCAATTTATGGATGATAAGTACACGATGACATTATCAGCTCATAACACATATATTAATGCATACATCGACAAAAAGCGTGGGAAAACAAACACAGTTTAGTTATATAAAACAACTAGTGCATTATCACAATGTTGGAAAAAGGTATATTATATATTGTTAGATATGTTTAAATTTGGAGAGAAACTAAAAAAAAAAACAATAATTTGTTTCTAATTGTTGTATGTTATATGATCGACAACATCGTTTAAACTTTGTTTTGTTCATGTTCCTTTCTCTGAAAACAAGTGAAAACAAAATACTTGAACAATGTGCCTTTTATTCGTAACCAGGGCTGATTGTTTGATGAATTCGCGGATTTGCTCATTCTTGTTATACCCCTTTTTACAAAGAAATATTTTAACATACAAATCTATCTTCAAATGGGTTTGAGATCACGTTTTCTTTGGCATCTTAAAAATGTGTGATGCAATGGCTATAACAGTTGTTAAGTGGTAATCGTTTAACACCATGTTTTCAAATCGTTAAAAAGGAAATCTTGGCACTAAATCAGAAATTAGGGCAGGATTTGTTTGCGTCAGATCCACGTAAAAAGTTATAAATTAAAAATGACGAATTTCAAATACACATTCATTATATGTATCATTCACTCCTACAAAATAATTTACTTTGAGCATAGTATTCATATTACTTTATCCTTAAAATATAGTAACCACAATAATAATAATAATAAAAATAAACTCACCAGACACGATGTAATCCTCATTGTCATTTTCCGCTGTTACCTGTCGACTGTCGACTTCAACAAAGTCTTTAACTTTGAATGAAGTTTTGTGTTTACTTATATACACATTTGTGTGGATACTAGTAGACAATCCCTGACAATTTAATGTAACAGCCGTGCTCTGGGAACGTCAACAATGTCACGATGACATCGTCCGTGTATACAAAAACATAACTCCGCCACCTACTAGACTATGAGCGTTTCAATATTCCTGGAACGGTAACAAAGTCACTTTGACATGAGATTGTACTCACAATTCATACTACTGTAACCTTTAATTTAGTGCGTCATTATCAAACATGGTAATAACATGTACCATCTGGACCTTCTAGTGGTGGCTATTCGAATAAACATGCTTTCACTCCTACAACACAAAAGCAAACAGCATTTTGTGGACGTAACAAGCAAGGCTGTTTAATACAAACGTATAGGAAAACATTTAATACGGTTCAATTGTGCGAAAACATATATAAAACTGTTTTTTTCAATTGTTGAATGCATTGATTTTTTTTTATTTAACTGTTATATTAGCACTGAGATAAATATCGTACGCATAGCTTATTTGTTTAAAAACAAGTGTCTAGAATGTTCTCATTTTGTTAAGACCAACGATGTTTGATTAAATGTCAAAGATATACGATGCAATGATTGGTGTTGAATTTAGGACGTCCAACTCTATCCCATAAGCCATGTTATCATGCCATTACAAGATAATTATATGATGGTAGGTATTTATATGTGTAATGGGCAATTATGAATTCTAATTTTTGGTTTTCATAGTTTTTACTATACGTCGGTCTGTTTTACAAATGTGAGTTTCCTTTTCTTTTTTCTTTTTGTACAAATCATTTGAAAACCCTTACATAAGATTCGAAAAGAGTATTAAATGTGCATAACTTTTATATCATTATTTCGCACTGGCAAATAGTATTTAAAATTTTAATAAATATTTACCTCAAACATCCTCAACATCTGTTGCACACTCTCAAAAAAGGCTGATGACTAGATAGCATGCGGCAGAGTAATGTATTTTGCAAACAATCACATGTCAGTGAACTTTGTGAACTAACGCATGCGGTGAAGTTCTTTGTTTGCATACGTACACATGTCATTGTGACTTTGTTAACTAGAACATGCGGTGGAGGTCTGTATTGGCATACACGGACGATAACGTGACTTTCTTAACGTTCCAGAAATATTGAAACGTTTAAAGTCGGGCATGCGGTGGGGGTCTGTATTTGCATACACGGACGATGTCATCGTGACTTTGTAAACGTTCCAGAAATATTGAAACGTTTTAAGTCGGGCATGCGGTGGAGGTCTGTATTTGCATTCACGGACGATGCCAACGTGACTTTGTTAACGTTCCAGAAATATTGAAACGTTTAAAGTCGGGCATGCGGTGGAGGTCTGTTTTTGCATACACGGACGATGCCAACGTGACTTTGTTAAAGCTCCAGAAATATTGAAACGTTTAAAGTCGGACATGCGGTGGAGGTCTGTGTTTGCATACACTGACGATGTCATCGTGGCATCGTGGACGTTCCAAGAAGACGGCTGAAACGTGTACGTTCATCAGTAGCTGGTACAAACTGGCTTTTACATTTCAGTGTCAAAATATTGTCTACTAGTATCCATCCAAATATATATGTATTTGGACTGCCTTCATTCAAAGTTTCAGATGTTTCTTGAAAATGTTTATTAACACAAACATATGCAGATACTAGCATTTTGACATGAATATTAGTAAATAAATGTATGGATACATTTATACAAAATGTTGAATCTTTCTTCTAAAATCGGTATTTTGATATAAATGAAATCTTTACATATATAGTACAATCATAAGCAATCGTGTGGTATTTTAATTTACTAGTTGAATTAATTTTTGGTATGTGCAACACTATTCATTTTGAGATTAGAAACACGCCAAGGATATATATTTCAACAGTTTGACAATTGTTGTTAAATATGTTTACGGGCATCTGGCGCAAAGGCCCCTGATGTTAGTTCCAAGATGTCTTGGCTGGAATTATGTATATACACATTGCAACTACACTGCTATGACCGTCCTTAGCGTTTGCAACATGTTGCATATTTTATACACATGTAAGAAAAATGACTTCACCAGCGGTTTTGATCTGTCAATAACTGATTATGTTGACTTAACCATTTTGTCTTACATGTCATCATGACATAAATGTAAATCGGTTAACATAGTCCATTATTTAAACGAATATCACAAACGTATGTCGCTTCAATCCATGGCATTAAACTAAATGAACGTATATGTCATCCTGACCTGCAAAAGTCATCATGCCTTTGCAACACGTCGTCATCGAATTGTAATAGCAAGCCATATACAAAAACAATTAACAAATGCATGCACATTTTATACTGTGAAATGGAATACACAATACTGTTATACTGGTATGCAGTACAATAAAATATATACGACCGTATACAAAGTGTTGAACACATTGAAGTGTAAATAAGAATAGCAAATGACTTTATGGGCCAAACATGTAAGAATAAAAGAGTATTTAAACATTTCAAACAATCATTTAAATATACAAGAAACCAACATCAATTCAGATCTCGCCCAATTGTAAAAGAAGAAGCTTACCAGCTAATAAAATAAAAACAGAGGCATTTGATAAGCTGGCTTGTACAATAATGCTCCATATTTGTTGCGTAAAAACCAGTTTGCTTTCCGTTTCTACAACATACGTGCTACGCGTTGCTGTACGAAAATATCATGCACGCGATCTTGACTATACTTAACTTGCACATTGCAGGACTTAAGAAATACTGCTACTATGAAAAACGCTGCGACGTATATCGTCTAGTGGTGACCACAGATGTTCACGTTTTTTCATTCGCAATCGCCTCGAGGGTACTTTTGGTGACTGTTGTCCAATGATCGCCAGACATTTTCAGGAAATGTTGTGAACAATTCCAAATATGACATTATCTTAATAAGGTGGGTGGTGTGTTTTATTATTGTTGTTGTTGTTTTGGTTTTTTGTTGTTTTTTTTTGTTTCGGGAGAGGGGGGGGGGTATGCACGAATCGTTTGAAGGCCCTTTACTCAATAGTATATTTTTTAAATCAGTGATTCTTAAAGAAAAAAATCATCGGTTGCAATTAACGCAAGCAAATCTGAACTCCAGTTCTTTGGTTTCCGATTACCCGGTTACATCACTAATGCATATAATGAGTTATGTGTAATGACTCAGTGTTAAAATGACACGATTTTGATTCAATTATTGCCAATCACTATTTTGACAATTATAATGAAACATAATTATGTTGATGATAATTGACGTGTTCTATGTAAACGCTCTTGCAAATATAATATAATCAAGATTTTCATAAAATTATACCAGCAGCAGCAAATAATATTAGTATATCGATTGCTGTTCATGTAAATGAACATGACAACTGTTACATCGATTTATCGCGAGTTTTACATTTTATCAAACAACTTTGATATGTTCGAGCTTAAAGACACATTGTGTTTATAATGTATATTGTTGGGTTAATAACAAATGGAAAAATAACTAAGCAACTCCATGCATTATCGTGCTTATAAACATGGGCATTTTGAATTCAACTGCAATAGCAACGCATGCCAAATTTCGAGGAAAGGAAAACCTAGTTCGATAAGAATGAGAAAATATTTTAATCAGTATTACTCATCATTATGATTTATACAGTAAAACGGTTTAATATACAAATTGTAGACAAAACGTGTCCGTGGATATTAAAATTGATTCCTTTTTATGACAATAGAAGCAGCTAGCAATTTCTGCTACTATCGCCCACATATGTTGAGCGTAAGAGTGTGTGTGGACATATTCATTGGTTCAACTAGAGTGACCAAGCTCTAGTATGGGAAATTACGTTTTTAATATCATCTGAAACAACAAATGTTTATCCCATGTCATATCGGCTCCATATACATAGTTCTTCTAAACAATGACAGCGGCTTTAATATTCTACACGCGTTTCAAAGAATACTTTCGTATGAAGTAATCTCGCGCCGAAGCTAATTAAGTTTAATCAGGGGGTAGATTGTACGCAAGTAACTGCTGTGGCGTAAGTGAGAAAAATATGAACTATTGTTCAAAATGGCGGTCAACGGCTGATATTTTGATTTGTTTGCCTGAACTTTTGAAAGGTTTGTACATTTACCATGCCTATTCGACATTATCCTTACGCGCAAGATGTGATACTGATAGCCATTTAACCTCGGTATAAATCCTGTAGCTGCATAATCAATATTAAAAAAGTTATTGACGACTTAATACGCAAGTGCCTGATTGTTTACGATTGACATGGTTTATTGTATGTGCATTTTTAGGTCATATATTAGGTTTTCTCAGCAGTTTTCATGGAAAGGCGGACTCAAGAACCATCATAGTGTCCCGTGCCTGAACATCAGGATGCTTCCAAAGGCAATCGCACTATATGCATCAACATTCGAAAATTAACCCCCATTTTTATAACTGTTGAGCACAGTAACCCCACTTGCCGTTGTTTATGCAAAAGTAAGAGTACACAAATACAAAAATGGAATACCGAATTAAATACGCACGTTTAGGTTTGCTTTGTTAATTAGTGATGTGTAACTATAATTTGTGGGGTCACACTAAAATGTACGGTGGCATAGGACATATTTTTTCAATACATGTACGGACGTATTGCTTTATTATGCTCACGAATTGCTTTCACATGCTCACGAATAGCTTTCACGTGCGTACACTATAGTGAATACATGCGCACGTATTCACTTTTTCGAGCGCACGTAAAAGTTAATACGTGCGCTGGTATTTACCTATACAGTCACATGCATTAACGTTAACGTGCATTAACGTTTACGTGCGCACGTATAAATGTTTATGTTCGCATGTTTTACGTTTTGCGTGCGAACGTGTTACTATTTCATTGATCCATTTATCACATGTGCACGTATTGCTTTAGTGTGCGCACGTATTGCTTTCACATGCGCACATATTGATTTCACGTGCGCATATATTCATTAGAAAACACCTGCGCATTTATGCACACCTGCGTGCGCACGTATTCACTATAACATGGACACGTGAACAAATACTTAAAAAGTGCGCACGTATTTGAAGAAAAAAATGCCCATGTCTCCTCTTTGCCGCCATGAAATGGGTTAAACCGTATAATAAAACAATATGAATCCATATCGTGTAAAGTTTTAAAACCTATAATACTTCACACAGTTAAGACACATTCTTAGTAATTCTTGTTCATGGGCAAATATAGTATAAGTAATTTAGCAAAGTCATTTTCGAAATCGGTGTGCCTTTAATCACATTTTTTTTATTACAGATGTCATCGTCTAACGGAGATCACCTTGAATGCGAAGTGTGCGGTCTTTCTTTATCCAGCGCATACTCTTTAAAGTGGCATATGCAGCTTCATAGTGGATTCACCTACGTGTGCGATTTTCTAGGGTGCGGACAAACATTCAATTCACACCCGTCCCCCACCGATAGTCAAAAACTGTGTAGTCAGTGTGGGAAGGTGTGCAATACGACGTTTTGGCTATACAAGCATGAGCTTCACTTAGGCAAGACATCGAAGTATTCGTGTAAACTGTGTATGGAGCCATGCCAGTAAAGATACGCGTTTCAACAATATATAAGTACACATTCTGATGAAACAAATATACACCTGTGAAATATGTTCGAGGTAACATGGTGTTCTTTACTAGGAGTCGGCATTCTGGAAATGAGTGTTTTATTTTTGAATACTTGAAGTCGTTTGTTTTAATTTTCCAGTATGAATATACCAATCATTATTTTGTTATTTGTCTGTGATAATAACACAATGATAATCAAACAGTACGTATAAATTGTGTTTGGATTTCGGCATACATATTCATTTTAAATATAATTGAGGAAAAAAGAAGATTGTTTTAAATATATGCAATAGCATTATATAGTATGGTTTTGTTGATAAAGCATATGTTTATGACATTAATAGTGTTAGTTTAGTTTCATATTAGTGACATGAACCATAAGTTAATTATGTAATATACTTTTCAAGTCGTTTAACATTTGCATGGAATCCGAGTGTGTTTACATTTAATAGTGATACATATCCCTCAACAGCGTTATGATACCCATTACATAAGCATTGTGCTTTTATGTTTCAGTATTACTTTTTAAACAGAAACACCGTGTGTGTTTACATGTTTATAGGCAATTTACATTAATTTGAATTTATTTTATAATCGTAATTAATTGTAAATAAATATAACAATAAATCTAGTCCATTGTATTATGTCTTATGAGTATGGAATAGCTAATGTGTAGTATATTTTACAGATTTATGCATTCATGTAAAACACACACGTGAACTTGTTTACGTAGCAATGCAACTCATACAGAAAAACTTCAAAAATTATAGTCCGTTGTAGTTGTCTCGCGGATTTAAGCCGCAAAACGGGTAAAACAACTTTTACTGTGCCTCACAAGTATTAGTTACTTACTTGTAATCTCATCCTGATCAGTACTATGAGACCACTTACATAAACAACACTACCTCGTTAACATTGTACATTAGCTGACAAAACTTTTCTATGATTTCCGGGAAACAAAAATGTTTTCCACATTGATTTGAAGGGACTATGACATCTATAGTGTATTCATAGATATAACAAAGTATGGAATACAATATAAAAATACGCCTTTACTTAGACATATCTTACCAAATATAACATAATACAAAATGATGAATGTTTAATTTAATAACAGTTGGAATTCCGATGGTACCGGTAGGTTAATGTCAGACTCCTCGGGTTCGTAGTAACCCAGGTCACTGTGGCGTTCCTTAACTCTTCCTTCATGTGTAGATCCTCGCATATATCTAATAAACTGTCCTCCAAGTAATCGTTTTCCGGTCCAGAAGAACTCCTTTGTTTCTTCGGAATACCGCATGGCAGAGATATTCGAACGCGAGTCTTTCAATGGTAATATCTAAATCTTGATTTTCGAATTCCACAAAACATGAAGCATTTTGATTGACATAGTGGTATTCATTAGTTTCATGTTTGTCTAATTGTATATTTTTTTTGTAACATAAGTAACAGATCATTGTCCTTGCGGTGATGTGTGTCCATTTGTTGTCTGCGCCAAAGGGAAGTTTAGAAAAAAACAGCTTGGTGTTTTGGTGACAAGAAACGTTGCCGCTTTGAAGATTTTGGTGTATAGTTAAGTTTTTTGCATACATAACTGATGTTTTAACAACGTATAGTCGTTTGTATGCAGGTGATTTAACTGGCGTTTTGGTCGATCAGATTGAACAACAAATACACCATTGTATTTTGACCTTTTGTTGTACAGGCTTAGTCAACTCTTGGTTTTGTACCGTACCCTTCTTCAAAAACGTCACCTAAAATGTAAATTGGTAAAGTATTAAGATTTGTTTCCGGTTACACGACGTGCAAACAAAATGCGTCGACTTAAGACAACTTTCTTGGGGTGATTTGTGTACATTTGCTTGGATACCGTCACTTTCCCAAATGTCTTATCATATACCTTTTTCACAATTGTGTGTTTTATCTCAAAGTTAACTTTGCCCTTTATACAATAATTTATATATCGACTACCTATCATGCCCTTTCAATACCAGGAACAAGCAGTGTGTTTCGCCTTAATAACACAGTTAAACAGCGCAAATGAAAACATCTGGGTAAATCCGTTTAATATGGTAACAAAAAAGAAATAAAATAATTTTCTAAAACGAAATTTAAAAACAAATTCAGAAACAGTGACGATATACATTTTTTCTTCCCAGTCCAGATTTTATCAATTATGTATTCATGTTTATAGTAATATAATAGATAAACTTTGAGGAAAATTTAAACTTATTTTTATGTGTAACTACTAGTATATGAGAAAGTGGAATTTGAATAATTTAAACTAAAAGTGAACTACGGAATGCAAGTTAGTAATTAACATTGACGTTCTAACGATATTTGCCAAACATGGCAAAACAGTATTATACAGTATTTAAAAATGAATTGCTTTTAATAAGAACAATAGAATTGTCTTTAAATGAACCAAATAAATACAGTTGCATTTCCCTGGAACATTTGACTTTGTTTCATAGTTGACTGACATTAAACGAATTATATGTGGTCATCTATAATATGAACGATGTTTTCTTTAAACAAAGAAAGCTAAGTTTTGAGAAATGGGATTGTAACTACACAAACACATCTAAATATAAATACATTAATGCCTTGCATATGTTTCAAGATATAGAATTTATATCCACTTTTCATTCTGCCCCTTGAGCAATACAATGATTGAGGGCTATTGTATGGCCCATCTAAGTATTCCAAGTTTACTGACAAAACATTGTCCTTATTTCAGGACTAGCCTGGGCTCATGTACACATACCTATAATGCTTTTTGCATAAACAACAGTTACGGAAAGTGGGGTTACTGTGCTCAACAGTTATGAAAATGGGGGTTAATGTTCACATTTTGATGCGTATAGTGCGATTGCCTTTTGGAAGCATCCTGGTGTTCAGGCAAGGTAAAATATGACGGTTCTAGAGTTCACCTTTCCATGAAAACTGCTGAGAAAACCGTATTAAGTCCTTAAAATACACATACAATTAGCCGTGTCAATCGTAAACAATCAGGCACTTGCGTATTAAGTCTTCAATAACTTGTTTAATATTGATAATGCAGATACAGGATTTATACCGTGGTAAAATGGTTATCAGTATCACATCGTGCGCGTAAGGATAATGTCGAATAGGTATGATAAACGTACAAACCTTTCTAAAGTTCAGGCGAAAAAATCGAAATATCAGCCGTTGGCCGCCATTTTGAACAATAGTTAAAAACTTACTCACTTACGCCACAGCAGTTACTTGCGTACGATCTACCCCCTCATAATGTAGTGTACAATTATCTTCCTGGCGTTCACAATTATATTGTTCACTGCTTAGTATCTCATAATCACAAATGTTCATCGATTGAGGATAAACAGCTGGTGTATTGATAACATGTGTATTTTTCAGCAACAGTCAACAATGCAGCAACGACTGTCAATATCACAACAACAGCAGCAACACCTACAACAACAACAACAACAGCAGCAAAGTATGGCGGCTCCATAATTATTGGAATTGTAATAAGAACAACAACAGCATCATCATCATCATCAGCAGCAGCAGCATCAATATCTTTAACCGAAGGACCATTAAGACAACTAGTCAGAAAGTCGTTGTTGTATTGGTTGGTTTGTCTATCGGTTGGTTTGTCGGCATACAATCTTATGAGTTTGTGGAGCAAACTTCTTTTACATTTCTAAATCTATTATACTAAAACGTATCATCACTATGAAGTGCACATGTGCGATACACACAGAAGAACATGAATGTAGTTTTCCTTTTATATTTGTATCATTTAAAGTCAAACAATGACCTCACATAAAATAATTAATGATTTTTCGTGTAAAGCATACATTATTCAAATAAAAGAACAAACATGACATGTACCTGTATAATTTATAACAATTCCTAAGTAATTAAAATAATCAATTGTTTCGATGTTATGGCTATCATATGTCCATGTTTCATTTTGGCGTTAACGATCCCTCTTACGGTAACTATAATTTTAGTTGTTGAAGTGTTAACTTTAAGACTCCACGTGTCACAATACAAAAGAAGATTATCCAAATGGGTTTGAACTTCTTTAGAATTCTCACCCATTATGGCCATATTATCAGCTAAAAGGAGTAATATAAGTAAAACATCGTCTATAGTAAAACCAGACTCTACTTGTATATTAGGTTGTAAAAACATCTCTAGGTCCTCTACACACAGAGAAAAGAGCAAAGGGGACATTACCTCCACTTGGCGTAGGCCAATCGAGTAACGAAAGTAGTCAGAATACGAAGAACATGATTTAACACAAGCATTGACATTTTCATACATATCTTTAACGATTTGCAATATTTTACCACTAATGTCAGTTTTATAAAATGTTAAACACAATCTATTTATATATATACAATTCATGATGTCTACGAATATTACAAAGAGCCTTTTATTTTCATTAAAATAGTTTTGTACAATAGACATTAGTTTGTATATAGCATCGAGGGTTGAATAACCCTTACGAAATTCAAATTGTGCATTATTGTTTTCGCAAAAACATTCGATGCTCTTATTATCAATTGTAGTAAATAGTTTTGAGAAACAACTCACAAGTGTTATTCCTCTATAATTATTAACATCGTTTACAGAGCCCTTTTTGTGTAATGGGATTATAATTTCCTGTGTCCATTTTTCAGGGGAACAAACCAGATTGCAGTATACAATAAAAAAAAACACATAAATGTTTACACAACATATCGCTACATTCTATTAAATATTCTTTTAATATAAAATCAACACCAGCTCACTTATTTCTCTCGAGTTGTTTAATTGCACACCTAACTTCATCAACCCTAATAGGCTGGAAGCACATCATTATCATCACTAAAATTATAGCTAGAACAAAATTGTTCTGCCTCGATATTATTTCAATTAAAAGTATTGTTGCTAAGGTTTTCAAAACATAATTTAAAATCTTTCAATGAAATGTTATGACTGCTTAGTTTATTCTTTGATTTGAACAATTTCCAACAATCACGTACGTGGTTTATTTTTCTTAAAATTTCCAATTTCAGTCATTTTTTACGGTATGCACGTCCCTTCTTTTTCCGTACTAGAGCTTATATGGTCTATTATAATGACAAACTTTTGATCTATTTGCATCTGAATTATTTAAATTAAAACACGTTTAGGCATCTGAATATAAACGACGGGCAGACCTACAATCACTATCGAACCAGTCAGAATTATTTAAACTACTGTTTTCTTCGTACATGTACTTCAATTTATTATTAAACTTACATCTATGTGAAAATAATGGATCCGCTACACTGAGGATAGTATTAGTAAAATCAGTTGTGGCATTTTTTACTGACAATCTATTCACATAATCTATATTACGTACAATATGATTAAACACAGGTAATTAAGCAATGATTTCTGTTCGAAATCGTTCTTTGAGGGAACTGTCAATATTTAACATTAGTAAATGTCTCGTGTTTAGGTGAAATTTTTTTACAACAAAGAGGCAGGTGTAACGGGGCGTGATCGCTCCATTCATTAAATTCACCTATTGTAAAATCAACAATACACGAGAAATTTCGCTCACTAGCTAAGACGTAATCAATAATGGATGTCCCGTTATGTTGATTTACACAAATCAAGCAATTTACTGTAATTAATATAATGTTCATTATCAACTGAGGTCCTGACAGAGGCTTGATTAGGGCAATAATCTATATTATCGTAAAAAGTATGCATATATTCGTATACAATATAATCATGTTTTTACCTACTCTATTGTTTCAATCCTCAGTTATATATACTTAACCAAATTCCGAGAAGAATGATAAATAATTTTCAAAAAGGAAGTAAACGTTTTATATATAGGGGAATCTTCACCACATATAAATTTTCATCTATGTTACAAAACTCACGATCTAATTGTAACTAAATAATAGTATTATAACGATTGCGTACACTAGGTATTCCATCCTTTAACTGTTCCCTAAAATAAACAGCAACTCCACCGCTAGATCAACGTGCATTTAAGTGTTTAGTTTTTCTATAACAAATGTATGATATGAAACCATTAAGAGAAATATCGCTTAACTTGTTATTCCATGTTTCGTACAATAAACATATAGCATGAGAACTAATTAAATTAACGAAATTAACATCACTTTGTTGTACATTGTACAATCCGTTAAACCGTGAACGTTTCACGACAATATCGAAATCCTACTGTCATCTTGCCCTTACGCGCGCTGCGGTACCCCATCTATAAAGAGTGTATCTTAAGCAAGTTTCGCACGTTTCCCTTGCCGCCTCGTGTCTTTCATATTGGGCACCAGCTTCCGCCTTTTTTGGATTACATCCTGTGGAAATTGCTCGAACAACCTCTGAAAACAGTTCCATCAAATTCTGTCCACCGCTTTCGCACCATTTCCCTGTCCTTAAAGTACGAAAACTTTGCCACAATATTCCTTAATTTCCCCGCAAAATTTGCGCCAGAGGAACGATGCACAAATTCGAACCTGATGGAATCCACCATCTCACGTGCAATGTGGAAAGCGTACTGAAGATGCTGGCGACGCTTACGCTCCTTCACTTCCGTTGTCTCGTTGGATGCAGCGTTGTCTTTAGGGACGCCGAAGAACATAAGAGTGTTCTTCATGCTCTGTGACTGGAGGTACGACACATCATCACGCTCGGCTTCTCGCTCTTTCTCATGCTCTCTGATACGTGACGCCATCTGCTCTGCGTGATAGTCCGCCTCGTCCACCTTGTCTTCAACCCGGTTCACTCGATCGTCTACCTTCTTCATCCGCTCAACTAGCGCCACCCACAACTTGTTGATGTCTGTTTTCATGTCACCGATTCTCTTCTCAATGACCTCAATTAATTCGTAGTTTCTTCTATACGGAATCAAGTCGGTTACTTACTGCTTTTAGAATTTCCATACGGTCCCTGTTTGTTGGTTCGGAGTTGCCGCCGTCCGCCATTTTTGATATCACTAGTTTTATATCCACTGGTAAGTTCGTACGCACAAACACACAATTGTTCAGTTGGTCTCCGTACAATATCGGCTTTACAAAGACCAATAAAGCAATTCACTCAACGGAGTAATTACCGAACCCTAACCCCCGGACGGGCCTCGTTGTTTATGCACTTTACTATTGTTTGGTCATTGTCACTGCTATTTCTTTGTTTTAATTTTTGAATTAGTCATCGAACACCATTGTTTCCAAGTAAAAGAACAGTTAACACTTTGAATTCTTCATACTTAAGTTCACAAATATGCATTAAATTCAACTAATAAGTTTTTGTCTTCTCTCGATTAAAAAACACAGCCATTTGCGCCTAATCATGTGACTTAAGATCCCTAGACAAAACGCAACACAAACAGCAAAAACACGTATTTAACAAATGGTTAGATCAAGTGCTTATGACGTCCTTATTAACATGTCAAATATCATTGTTTTCCAAAAAGTTTAACGATAATGGCCGGTATGATTGCGTCGATTAGTTGTTTAAGTTATTTTGAAATGTCTAAGCAATATACTAGTTTTGAAATGGTGACACAGCTATCGGGTTGGCCAATTCAAACAATAATAAATTTTATCGTGCCAACTTATAGCTTTATAAGTCTATGAGCTTTACATATTTCGCGACATTTGTAAATTGACTACACCATATGCGTTTTGGAGAATATAAAGTTACGTGTGCAAGCTCCCCATAGGTAATTACCATACGTGTTCAGCCAGACAAGGACTCGAACCAGAAATCGCTCGCTTTTAAGTCGATTGTTCTACCGAGTGAGATTATCTGGCCGCTTACTCAGCTAACTATGTACGCTTAAGTTCGGTTTTTGTGTACGTAATAATAACTATTAGTGTTAATCTTAAGTGTTTTGCATCGGTCATTACATAGTACCTGCAAGCATCGGTAAGCAGATTTTATGTGTGAAAATAATTTGGTGGCGAAATAGCATCTTTACTAACTTTCAAGCGACTATATACGATCTAAGTATACTTTTTTCAATACAAATACAACGTTGTTTAATAAAGCTTCAGAGCAAAATATTCTAGAATATCCACCAAATGAGAGTTGTATACAATGTTACATACTGATATGTATTATTTTACATGAAGATCCAAATGGTAATGTAATATACATGTATAATTAGCGTGTTTATGTTCAAAACATGTTTGAATGTATGATCAACTATAAAAATAACCAGGTTATTATGTTTTAAAGATTAACAAATAACAATTATCAATATGGATTTGCAACACAATGACAATAATTGTAATGTACAGGTACACAAAAACATCGGTTTGACACGGTTATATGCAGACCGACACTGCGTTATTAAAACTAATATGCCAACATAAAGATATATGTCGGTTTGTGTACTTATTAACATGAACGCCATTATAAATCAAAACTATTTTTGAATTGAATAGGTACATACATTATAATAGGTGTAAATAACGTGGTATACATGCACGCATGGTATATACCATTGATTTACATTTAACTACATTGCATATTGTATGTAAATTCGTATAAGATCCAAATTTGCAAACACTATTACTTTGCAGAGGCGTTATAGATATGGTGTCCGCCTAGCGACCGTGAGGTCATGGGTTCGATCCCCACTCGGGGTGCGTAATTTAGAAAGACACCATGTGTTGGTTCTAGGCCAAGGAAATGGAGTCGATAGCGTTTTATTAACCCTGAGGCATTCGGTGCAATGGAGGTAAAATAGATAGGTTTTAACTTAACACTATAATTGTATAATTGACAAGATAGTAAGCCTATTACACCCGTGCTAATGAATTACAAGCCCAACATACCTACATACATACATACACATGTACATGTAAAACCGATAACACGCATGCATCCGTGTACTATTATACCAAACGTCAAATTGTAAAATGTGCATTTATATGTGTGCATTGTTTATAGTTTAATGACGGTTAATGTTTTGTATATACGTACAAGAACGTGTTATTGGATGTCAAGACAATAAATCCAACGCGGCCCATGATGGATTGTTGCGACGGCGTTGTTTGAGAATCATGATCAATCCCCGCGACAAGACCGCGCTCTCGTAGCTGCTAAAAACCGCGATAGTGTTCATTTGCATCTGGTGGTATTTCAATCATCAGAGCATGCCATTTGNACAGTTGTGTGAATTATTGTATTCATGATTTTTTTTACACTACGAACATAAACATTTAGTAAATGAAAATATGATTAGCGAAAAAGGTTATTACATATTATCTTTGAGACAAAACCACGAATGCGTTTTCTAGCCATGGAGAACCGTAAGTTCAGTGCTCTTGTCAGTGGGCCCATATGGTTCCTACATGTGCTTACCAACGCTTAAGGCGTCATCTCCATGCAAATATTATGCATATTTATCTTAAAAAGAGATCTGGTTCTTGAACCTTAATAGTCTAAGAACTACCTTTAGGAATTACGATGCATTAGAAATGCTAGCATATATACTTGAACCACAGTTTGAAGGGTAATGAATTTTCCATACATAGTAAACCTATAAATGTTATGTTTTATGTATGGAAATACAAATTGCAAAAGGAATCCGGGTCACATAACTTGAAGTCAGAGTCAACAAAAGCTAGTAATACGACCACAACATGTATTATTATAATATTATGTATTATATATTTCAGTCAGCATTACACTAAGGAAAGTCCAGCTTCTTTAGGAAACTGTCGGTACGATGTTTCAATTAATCAGGTATGAACGGTGATATTATATTTTCGTCAACATTCTTCGGAAATACTGTATTACATATTTGACAGAGTTGCCTGACATGTACAGAGAGGTTATTGAGAACTGCATGCCTGAGACCTTGCACCAGCATTTAAGAATGCAATGTATGATAGCAAACTTATGACCTGGATCTAATGCTACCCTTGTGAAGGTGTTATCTTTCCAGAGGCGATGATGGTCTCTCTCGTACATGCCATCATTTATTTCAGTTGACATAATGAATTATTTAGTAAAGGTTATATGGCTCTCGTGATGTAGCCATGGTCGTGTCCAAATGTAACGCGTTTACGATCCTATTCTTCACCGAAATCATCATCTGACAAACTGGTGGACGAACACTTCTGTGTGGGACTTAGCAGACACAAACGGAA
This sequence comes from Dreissena rostriformis, assembly GCA_007657795.1. NCBI lineage: Eukaryota > Metazoa > Mollusca > Bivalvia > Myida > Dreissenidae > Dreissena > Dreissena rostriformis. The sequence goes on from VMBQ01000084.1 coordinate 335,880, forward strand.
GAATGATGGTGGTGTATGTCTTTCCTTTCTTTGATGGCATAATTTGTAATATTTAAACACGTCTTCTCTTAACGTTTCTGAAATGCGACATGTCTTTGTAAAGCTGAATAGTTACTAAAAGTTAACCAAGGCATTTACTTGCGTAGTGATTCACCTTGATTAGCATAGCATCGTTAACATGCGCATGCATGTTTTTTGTGTTCTAAACGTCAACCAAAGGTTGGAATGACATTGTGGTCGTCAAAAAATTAAGTTTAATAAGCTACAATACGCAAATATTTGTTACGTATCGTACTCTTTCGTAAACCAACACAACTATTCGTTATGGGATCGGTTTCAATTACCCTGTATGCAAACAAATTGTAAATAATGTGATATTGAACTAAACGCGTGTGTACCTAAAACGCCGGTTGACACGCCCTTAGCTCATACGTTCCGACGTGGTACCGTATTTAAACGCATTTTAACGAATGTTCGGATACATTTGTATTCGTAAATAGTATTTCGCATGTTCCATTTTTTAAAGAACAAAACGTATCGCAGTGGTTGCAAAAGCTAGTCACAGAGCATCGATGCGAACACGGAAAATGATGTACAACGTACATAAACTAAGCAGGACGAAGTAACGTCGTGGGGGCTTGTCCACGTGTGAGGAGGCTTTTAGATATAAATACATTAAATATGCGGCGGAATAATATGATTATAATTGAATTTGAACGTTTAACATGACGAAACCACTCCTACAACTGGCTCAGAAGTGTAAGAGCCCAATACGTGAATGGTTCCCGTTTAGTCTACTACTTGTCGATAGTAGTAATTTATCTAGGAAATCATATACTTAATAATACGTTTACACATTGCATGAACGTATACATTCAAATTAAACTACACTCGGGCGATCAGTTTGGTATTCTACGATTGCTAGAAATACATTTTCATTGTTTAACATAACATATAGAACACATTAAGTAACCAATCCAATCCTCTGTTGTAATGGCAATTTTAACGGTATAATGAGTTAGATAATTATGTGAAACTTTGTAAGTTGTCTCGAGCAGTCTCAAGAACTCTTTCAATTAATGCATATAAATGATACATCGCGGCGCACTGATAGCTATCCAAACTGTGTTGACACAGTACAAATAACATATTATTTGAAAGCTATCTAGCATTTAGATGAATTGTTACTATGCATTGAAACATGATATTTATGAGGAATTTACGTGTTCCTAAGATTGCAGTTGTTAAGGTATGCTGTAATAGTGAAACAAATAACAAGGTATTGATCGATACCCACGAACTGTATTAACTTGCATTGCTTATGTGTTCCAACATGTATACATGGGCATTGCATATGACCTAACCAACGAGAATCAAAACTATACATAATCCTTTTATATTTATCATCCCCCCGTACAACAAAGGGAGGTTTCAGAGGGAGGGGATATACTAATTTAAAGCCCCTATAACGCTCAAAATCAACGAACATATTGTAATATATTTCGTTAAATAAAGTTAACATATAAATACTCAGTATTCATTATGGCAATAGCCAGAATTTCAACGTTAGACGTGGTATGGGAACATAGATTAATCAAGATATAAAATGCTCTTTTTTATTTTTGTGTGGCACAATAAAATTTATGTTCATTTCCCGCAACGATACCTTTCATACGAAACATGAACACTAAATTGGTACATTAACATGTGTTGAATATATTTGTACCACAAAAAAATAATTAAAACAGATCATTCTGTATCGTGTTAAATCTATGTTACCAAAGCACATCGTTAACAAACAACATTAAACGAATGCAATGGTTTCTTATAACATTTTAAAGTTAAATAATAACTGAGGCGGGAAATAAATAGTATTGACCCTGTTATGAATCAATACATTACAATTAAACTTCTTTAAGCTTACAGATAAACATAGTAATTAAGTTGTAGACATCATACTCGTAGATCATATACTCGTGTAAAATAGTGAGAACATCCAGTTATATGCGTCCTTGCGCTTGCAGATGTGGGTAACGGGAGTTATCATGTTACTTAATTTAATACACATTTTAGTGCTGAAACGCCTTTGCCTCAACTCATTCTGCCGAACGTTAAATCCGTTCTCTGAGAAACAATCGGCTATCAAATCAATCGGTTTTGTCGCTTTGAATGCGCACCTCGTTTATGCATATTAATCAGATTGAAAAACTCGCCGAATGAGGGACTGGACACTGTTGGTGTTTGAAACATGTTTGGCGCGATTGTTTGAACTATACAGTTAAATAAAGTGATTGGAAATAAGTATTAACCGTTCCAAAGATATTTTTACTAATAACAGAAGACCGAAAACTATGTATCAGTATGTATCACTTCTTCTCGTTAGCATCTCCACTTCCTCTGTGAGCCCCGATACATACAGACATCGATGTTTCCGGTCGGCAAGACAATATTTATATAACCATATGTCAAAGTCACTCTTCATTCGTTTGAGGACTAATGTATTCTCATGATTTGCATATGCGTGTCTCGCCAAGCTATCGTGACATGAACGTGGTTCTCACGTTGGAAGGTTGCAGACGACATTGCGGGGGAAACCAGACATGTTCGGAAATAACCACACCTAGGTTGAACATCAATATATCTCAAGGTTGGGCTCTTAGTTGATTTATCGTAGGATAAATGGAGCTGCGTAATGGAAAAAATAGGCTAAATGCATACACTTATTTAAATTTCTCCACACACACCTACCAGTTTGACATATGTTTAAATCCAAAGAAACAGCTTGAAGGGGTTATTGTCAATATGTTGGTTATGTTGTTGGTTGTTTGGTATGTTGTAGATTCAGAATGGCTTGTCCAATAAATTCTTCCTCGTATTTTGAATCAACATATGCAAACGTGCGTTATTTGGTTCTCAATATATTTATATAACTTAATAAATAACTTAGTTCAAATGTGTGTAATAGGCAAATGTAAAATTACCAGCATGGACTACACTAGCCCGCTGTTGCCATGATTTTAAAGGCTAAGTTTTAAATATGTGGTTTCACCCACTGGTTTGAACCCCCAAATGTGTTGCATCTATCGTTTAAATGCGATGAACCCAGCTTAAATCATGAGTTGTTGTCGAATGTCGTATTCTGGGCCAATGGCCTTTATTAACGAAATAAATTGTCTTGTCTTGTCTTGTCGTATGGTATGTGTTGACCTCAATTGTATAAACAGCTTGTCACTAGCCTTACAGAAAATAATAATGTGGTTTAATACGAATGTTTCTTGTTATAATATTTCTGGGGTTTCATTATTCCTATATATCCACTAGCAAAATATACACTACATGAATTACATTAATGAAACGACTATGTTTTTCAACATTTGCACGTTGTTGGATCATTATACGAGTTACCAAATGCGTACAAACGAATGAATTCATTTGAGATTAATGTCATTTCAAAAAGACGATGGCTAAATGCGGTCCGGGATAATGTCGGTTTTGACAGTTTATATAAATCAGCTCATTATGATGACGAGTTGATGCCTGCAGTATCGTGTTTTTGCACCCTGTTATCTGCAAATACGACGTATTATGACAACTGTCTTGATCCCATGTCAAAATTGGCTATGCATTTCTAAGCGGAACGGAAATAAAGTACGTCTACACTTATTTACACTTTACCGCTTGGGAATCGTTAGTGTTGGTCGAAACGAACTTATTACCCAGTGCATCTTATCCGCATACACAATACAGAATAGTTGTATAGTAATGGAAAGAATTCGTCTTTAAAAAAAATAACAATGATCAACTGTACCAAACAGTAAAACATGTTCTTTGGGATAAAGCCTGTGTTTGAAAAATAATATTTTTCTTTTTCATCAATAATATAGCGTATTGACTATTTATACTGAGGACATCTTTAACATGGAAGTTAAAATATATGCTTTTGGGCATTTTATCGATTTTTAAGTATTGAGTGATTTAAAAAACAAAAGCACAATGACATGCAATCCGGAATACATGCATTAACTTAAGAAAGACGACTGTAGATATCGGTAATTTGTTTTTATGTATATTGTACTGTCTTTTAAATGAATTAATATATAACGCTTTGCATTTGTTCAACGACACAATTACTGATAAAGTATAATACCAGGTTTACACAGTAACATACATAAAACAACTGAAATATTATAGCGTGCCAACTTGTTGTAAAACGTACAAGGATTTCCAGATAAATATTTAAAATATTATCATATATGAATTAAAAAGTTGTGATTAACATAATGTATCGTTTGATAAACAGCACTGTTCAATTCTCCCGTGTAAGAAGTAAAATCCGCGGGTGTTAAATTTCCTGTTAGAATATCAAACACACAGGCGATTATCCAAACAGTATATTTTGTTACAATCCATCGTCAGTTATTGTGTAACAAGAACACGTCCGTTTAGGCTATTTGAAATTCTTCTTATGCCATATGATACCAGGGTACTTACAAAAGAAAGAGACTGTGCATCCTCGCAGACTGGTCAGAAGCGACCCGATCCGCTATAAACTCGCGCGAGGTTTCGTGAACTCTTAAGCCAACAGGGAAGCTCCTGAACAAACTACGTAGATACACCGGCTAGGCGTGAGCTACCATATCCGCATAATTATAGAACAAACACCATTTTTGCATTACGCAGATCCGTTCATGATTGTGTATTTACCTAGAAATCATAACGCTCCATCCAGTCATAGCTCCACATTGAGAACATCTATCAGATATACACATAAGATAGACACACACTTAAAATTTCACACACACTATGTGGACATAGGTAGACGCAATTGATATACATGTACATGCGTCTTATGCTAGTGTACATAAGTCTCATGCTAGTGATGTAATAAAAAAAAATCCGTAAAAATACAAACAATAATGGGTGTCCATATATTCTGCAACGTCTAGTTAAAACAACATAACTATATATAAAATTTGTGTCCAATGATAATAAAGAAACATTACATTGTGGAAAATATGTGTCATGTATTACAGGCTTGTTCAGGACACTTTGTTGAACAAAGCGTGTTGTTTCTGTAAATATAAAAGCTGAATTAGTATAGTTGTGTTTCGTCAAAAGCTAAATTGCAACTTGTTAAATAGTGCATTTAAGTAGGCAATTAGTTTTTACAATTAGCCGAGGGTATTGATGCGCTCGTTATTTACTTAAAATGTAAAATTTCTTAAAACGTGTTATTGTGAGTGTGTGTGTGTGTGTGTGTATGTGTGTGTACAATCACAGTTTATCCTCTTCCAAGTAATGTGCATTGTGTTAAATATCTTTCGTTTTTTAACCATATAACTATGTACACAGTGTTTGAAAGAAATACCTATATATTGTTATTGATCCATCGAGATCTTTGCGTTCAGCAATTTTAAACGGGCAACCTAAATTTAGGTTTGTCATCTATAACTGTCAAGTCATAAGAGCACTATCATGAGTGTTTTTACTTTTTCCTCGATAAGCATTGATTTGATTTCAACACAATTCGGCAGTTGAAGCTATGCACTACTTAAAAGTATAAATACAGGTTTCATTCTACATTATTTGAACTAGAAAAAAACGTTAGTTCAGTGTCATTGTTGGATTTATAACTAACCATAACTGCAAAAATCATGTGCATATTTTTGACGTGCCCACGTATGTATAAACGGAACTTTTTACATGATGCAATTTGCTAGAAATGTCATTTCTGGGTTGTTAAATCTTTAAATCCCTTGAAAATACCCCAATGCTATATAGTCTTAGCGATAACATCAACACGGATATCTACTATCACCAGCTTAATTTGCAAAGCATGGAAGCAAAACAATGTTTCTGTCGTGCATTCTTGTTTTGTTTTTGTCATTTATGTTAAGTTGTATAACATACTATGAGATATACATACATCTTTAAGACAATGGAGGGCATATGCACATTTTGAAGAAGATGTGTTTTTAATAAAAGCATAATGTGTCAGTTTAAAGTGTTTAACAGTTTTGCTTAATCGAAATAATATATAATCATACTATGGGAACTGTGTTTTGGTAAATACCTGGTGAAAACAAAGCTAATAGATTACAAATACTTTTTAAATCACATACCAAATCAACTGTTATCATTAAGATGAAAATTTGCCATTGGTGGACAATCTAGGTCAGTATTGTTTTACCTAAGGTTAGAAGATGTTTTTCCAAATATGTTGAACCCACGAAATCACCAACAATCCGTGTTTAGAAGACCAAGTTTTCCTGATAGTTAATACAAACTATTTACCAAATGATATATTTTTGGAACAAAACATATTATCATTATAATCATTGTACACACCACTGTAGAATCTGTAGAATTATACTTGAAAGTCCGTCGGATATTTGATTGAAAAGTACCTCCATATTCGGTTATCCACATGCATTTATGGACTATAATCACGATGACCAATTTGTTGTAATGAAATAACTAATATAACTTGGCACAAAAGTGTACATAAAGAAAACTGGCAATGTTTTAGTTCATCGATGCAATAATCGATAAGGACACTGATATCATTAATGTGGATAAAAATGTAGCAATAAATGTGTCTTAACAATAATAAGCGTATTATCGCATTAATGTAACATTCGGTCTTTTTCTGCATATATGCGTTATCGGTAATACACTTGCGTGTGCACAAAACAGAGCTTTATTCAACATTTGTGTTGTTCACCGGAAAACAAAAGCATACTTTGGGTCGTTCAATATGTATTTTTAGAGTTTAATAATTATTTATCGGACATGTGTCATTTAACTTAAAATCGACTGCGATAGTATGCATATACAAAATGTATGCAAGTTAACATGAATACAAACCCGCGCGATATCTTGTATTAATGCCCATATCAATGCTATTTAACTTCGACCGCTTACTTTCTTTCCTCTTACAGTGTCATGTGATACGATTTGTTTGATTTATATTACTTTATTTGCAAGTATGTTTCATTTTTATATCTCGTTGTATTTTATACGATGGCTATTTTTACACTAGCACATATGTGTTAGGCGAATAATTGATATAATATCACATCGTTGTGATATAAGAATACAATTTATCGACTTCGTATGCGAAGTATCAAAGCGTTTCAATATGTGCTATCACATGTTGTTTGTATCAATATTGGCAAACCAACTAACTTCATCTCAGATCGTTTTTCGGCTTCAATACATTGGAAGTGTGTTGCCCCGGTGTATTATAACAACTCGACTTGTAACAGCGTGTAAGTTGGTATGGATTTGATAAACAGGTGCTTGTTTAAGCTTAGTAACATGAGCTATATTAAGATCAATTTTCATTGACATTTAACACGATACGTAAGATTGGTGTCGAGTAATACGAGTAACCTACACCAACACCTTCAAATATAACGCATGCTGATTTCCGCGCCTAAGCGTACGGCCACTTCGATTTTACCAGATTGTATGTAGAATCCATTCCAGTATGATAAGACGTTTCGCTTGTGATCATGCTTAACACATGTTGTAATACCTACCATTGTTTCTTAACTAGATGGACAGCTTTTACTTTTTTTAAACCATGTGCATTGCTACGCTGCGTGTTTGTCGAAGAAGTATCATTAGAATGTTTAAAGTTAGCAATGTTGTTTGTAAATTGTAAATAAATATTGTTACCATACAGTATTATTGATGATTGTATTATTGTTAACATCTAGAATGAATTAAATTTTCTGAAATAAATTAGGACATTGTTGCAAAATCTATGAAAATCTAAAATACTATTTTCTGTATTTTCAACAAAATATTATTTTAAACAGGCATGCACACCAACATTAATGTTGCAGTTGAATTTAATTTGCAACGCAGAAAAACAACGATTAATAGAATATAAATGAACAACACATACATAACGTGGAATGCACTTAAAATAAATTTCCGAGCGAAATGCTAGTGTGGTTTTGTATATACGAATTCACGGTGGGTGTTCGACAAGCCTATTCGAATAAAATAAAAAAAAATATTATGTAAATAAAGCAATTACACGTACCACATGTATATTACGAAATGTGTGATACACATGGTAATATTGTTTCAGCTTCTTCGAGTTGTTTACGATGATGATGTTAAATCACATTTACCCATCGTCTATCTACACATGTAACGCCACCATACCGGGCACCGCTGAATAGGCACAATGTTAAAAATGACAAGGACTTATTATTTAGTAATTGTGTATTAACGGGAACTGTTGTAGGATTGAAATAAAAAAAATGCAATTAACGTGCATTGCATGAGCGTAACTGCAGAAACCTTTTAATCTAAGTGACATATGTATTTGGTATTGCGGATTCCTTATCGTCAATGGATAAACTATTATGAATTCAAAGGGTTATTCAATTAAATATCGCTGTTAAGTAGAAGCCGTATATATACTTCCGTGCTGTCGACATTAAAATAAAACTCCTCTCGTACCGACGATATGAAAGGTTCAAAATAATCAAACACTCGTTAAATACGAATATAAATATTCCGAAACTACAAATGCTTCTACGATATTGTGTTTTGTAATTCGGTTGTTACAACTTATTGGTGTCATAAAACAATATTGAAAAAGTTTGATGAAAGCGTATTAAAGCAAGCAGATTAATTTAAATCAAATAATATATACTACAGCGGTTCGATGTATAATTTGCGAGGTGAACATTTGCCACGTTAGTCATACTCTTTAAAAACAGTTGAATGGTAGTGCGTTACAATTATGGTCTATATACATACTCTCAGAGTAGCAAAATTTCTGAAAACAGACACGGGTTTGCACATTAATGCTATTTACAGTTGGCTTACGAATACTTAACGTCAATCTAATGCAAAGCTAAATGACATCAAAAAGGAAATACCAGATTTCAAGATGGCGACATGTTTGATTTGCTGTCATTAGAATCATTAATAATCTACATTGTAATACGCACGTCCATGTTGTGTTTACGTGCTTGCAATATAATCGCACATTTAAAAGGACCAGTATTTGTATTTCGATATACAGCTTGTGCGGTCAAAAAAAGACACAATTATGTATTATGATTTTAGTCGACATTGATTGCATAATGGATTTACAAATATAACAATTAATAGTTTTGCAGCACTAATTTTCTAGTGGAATGCACGATCAGCAATAGAAGGTCGATTGCATAAACACGGATTTATGAAATATTACCACGAACACCAATTTGTTTGAATTGGTTAATCACAATAAATTAAAGCATTGAGTAATATTAACTACAGCAATAGTCGTTATAAAGGATGCAACAATCGATGTGCGATTCGCAAAGACATGAACTTGATATCATAATACCCAGAATAACATAACCACAACATATGCATATCAGATAATTAACCAATTATAAACGTTATGCTTTGGGTAGTGCCACATACATTCTCATCAGTTAAGGTATGTTCTTGTTAAAGTTATTTTAATTGACTTCATTTGTTATCCAACTTAAACTCGAGCGAGTTTTACCAAACGTTTTTCTTTTTTGTAAGGGCTATCGATTTGTTTGTCTTCAATGTCAACAGTTTAACAACAGTTGAACGTTACAGTACATATCGTTTTAAATTAACGATCAGAGCACGTAGAAAACACAATCAACAGTTTATTAAATTAGTTATCTAACGCGTATGCCTACTTTGTTTAGCGTTCACAAATACAAACAAAAAACTCATTCTAAAATAATATATTTTCGTAATTGGTAACCACGATTTGTATTTCACTTTCTCTGCGTATTATATATTCACAAGAATATGAATCATCATACTATTTAATATAGATATACCGTTAAATGACTTATTTTGGTACGAAAAAAAACAATATCAGTGAACACTACACTATGAAGTAATTCTCAAGTAGTCTACTGTTATATGATTATGTTTGAAATGGGACACTCGATATATTACTATATATTTAAATGTTAATAAACGTGAACGAGAGATACATGTTTAAATCTTTAAGTGAAATCGCCTCAGATCATTTTAATAGCATAACGTTTGGTGTTCAGTTGCAAAAATCCAATTCCCAGCTAATGACTCTTCGTTTCGCTGGGATTTGCAACCGGTAAAGGTGCTTTTTATGTAAACCGCCGTCTGGCATCGGTAGTTTAAGTTAAATAAAAAAATCTATAGCATACATAAACACAAGCATATCATAAAGCATTGTCATACACTCCTTACTTTCTTTACTTTCAACTATCAGAACACGATCAGACCATCAGCCACTCGGGTGAAACAACTAGTGCAGCGTAACATTTTCTTTTACTGTGCTATAATCGTAAATTCAATAACCTCCGCTTTCGGTTTAATAACTGTTTATGAATCATATTTTTGATTTGAACCTTTTTCCACAAAAGTCAGGCATGCTAATGTCGATCCTGACACCTAGTTTGTGTGTAACGTATACATTTGATTGAACTCAATATCATAAATATACGTGGGCATATTATGTTAACATGCTGATTGCCTTAACTATGCGTCTTATTCATGCTACCGAGCCAATACGTGGAACCATTTCGGTTTGTTTATCGAATCATGAAGGGTCCAATTTCAATACAATAAGGTGTGTCTTTTGTTACAAAGCGTAACTAATGACAACCGTTTTAACCCCAAATTTGACAGATTTTGGTGTATGAAAACCATGTGCATTAATTTACTGCGTATTTGATGAAGAATCAACATTTGTATGCATGTACCCAAAATAGGAAATAACGTTGATATATTCATTATTTTGAAAGTAATTGTTAGGGCAATTGTTATGTACGAATACTTTAGATACATTGTAAACTGAAATCAACTCTGTATATCGTTATTACAGATTGTTGGTGTATATTGTTTATGTTTGTGTGAGTACTCGTATCGTACTTATACAGCGCTTGTGTATTATAATACCTAATTGTAAAGCTTTTGCAATAAGACTCCAATATTCTGAAGACATATGCCATGTCATATACCACAACATTTGTTTAGCATACACACTGATCGGGTTAATCTCTGGTGGTGAACCAGCTTAATCAATTCCAGCAAAGCTTTTCTCGGTTCCAAATTACCAGACACAGACAACATATAATATATGTGAAACAGTAAATAGCAAACGTAATCGTGAAATGATATCGCCGTTTTTAAAGGGCGGTTTAATAATGTATGTTCGACGTGCATTTTCCACCACGTATCACTTTATTTGTTTAAAGAAAACAATGATGCTTGCCAAATAAATATAACGAACATGTGTTGAATGTAAAACTATTGTGTTCACTTGTACTAAAGTTGTGTGTGCTGAATTTATTAAATAAGCACTACCCATTTGCTTGTAAACGTCACTTTAATAATTTCGACGCCAGGATGACACTTAGTTTATAAATATGAGGATAGTGTCATTACAAATTGTGCACTTTCAGAAACGCAAGTCAGATGGGACATACAATCTAACACCGAACAAGGTGCTGAAGTGACGTTTCTACAGAAACCTTTTTACACTAAGTGACAAAAGTATTATTGCAAAGGTCATACAATCAAATATCCATTTTGAATGGCAATCGTATACATAGGTCCATTTCGTCGATATGAAGAGATTACTGCTGACAGTGGGTCGTGCTCATAATGTTAATGTCATTTAACATTCCGAAACTGTTTTACCTTCGATAAAAAAGTAATATATCTGTTTGATGAAAGATAAATAAAGTTTGACGTTTGGATAAACGCCCCGAAGTACATTCACTTAAGACCGTTGTGTATATAATTTGAACGTAGAGTTTTCTCTGGAAATATAAGCTCTTTCAATAAAGTTATATAATCAAGTCAAAAAAATGTATATATACATATTCCATTCTTGCAATATGTCTTAAACAATCAATAATTTACCTGTGTTTATCTGATGTGTATATTTAATATGTAATATTGAAACCATAACAATGATCATCGTTATTGATGAGGCATGCGTTAGGCACGTGTGTAGCACTCTAATGCGTTCACATTCAAGCTTTACATTATACATTGTTTGCATCAAACTTAGTCAATAGTAAATGACACAAATACATGTATTATAATAGTTTAAGATGGAAATACTTTTACATGCAGGCCTGTGATTATCATTTTCTATGACATAATACCTCTCGTAATTTTGTGTTTACGCGCTCGCCTTGCTTATTTCAGATGTTAAAGGATCTGTAAACATATTATAAAAATGGCAGAATTCACAACAATGTCGTATTATGTCGTATTATAGGTGTACATATTATTCCAATAAGACGAGCTAGCACCAACTTGTTTGTGCGAGCCCTTTACCTTGCGTTTAACTATCGTATTACAAATACTGCTTCGATAAAAAGCGTTTTAAATTATGATTTGTGAATCCCCTTTTTAGTACAACATCTTACTCTTGGTTGTTACAGTGGGTACTATTATACATCAACACTGTATATATCGGTTTCCGTGTAAGACTCATGTTGTATAGGATCATGCCATTGTATCGATAGGTTATCTGACCGTTTTTATGCTACAGCAACCAACTATACGGTAAATGGTAATAGTGTTACCGTTAAACGTATACCTTATACCACGACATATAGCAGCAATTAATGACGGTTAAATGTGGACGGTTATAATGCAGTATTTGTATAGAAAGAAACACATGGTAACCGAAACCGATGTTGCTAACAATTGTGGGCTATGCACTGTATGTCATCGATCATGTACGAAATATCCCGTATTCTACACTGCTAGAAATATGTGTTACTATTCATTATGTATGCATTGCGCATTCATGAATATTTTTACTCATCGCGAAACTGGAAGATATTAATCCGTTAGAACTAGCGGAAAAATTGTCGGCACTTAATATGAACTGACGACTGGTAGCATGCAGGTATGAATATGTCTTTGATATAATCAGCACAGGGCGTATTTAAACCGTCTGGCTATATGCGTTGGATGTTTGTTTATATTTTGCATTAAGCGTAGCTGTTCTATAAGAAAACATGTACACATAAATGGGTCAGGCTCTTTGACTTTCGAATTGTTTACGTCACATTTAAACTACTTAAATTTTAATTTGTAATTTTTGTGTTTGATTTTAGATTCAACAAACTTTTTAAAACATATGCATCGAATTATCTAGGCTTTAGGCGCCAGTAACATTTCAAATGTATGGTTTGTTTGTGAATACTGTGTGATATGAATCACCGCCGTTCTGTGTTGATAAAATATGTTTTGTGATAACAATTTGCAAATTCTTCCCTATTTCTGTCAACAAAATCGGCATGTCTGCAAACAATATGTAAACACATGAATTTGTATTTCGTGTATGATGTGATATTACTTCGATGCACGATGTAGTATTGTGTGTCCTTGTATATTCAAAATTGGTTTAAGTATGTTGTAATACTCACGTTCGCAAAACGTGTTCTGAATTTTAAGTGTTCTTTGAATTGCTGCTTACGTTTTTGAGGTTATTTGCTTGTCCGATAACATAATATTTATACGCCGTTAATAATAGTAAAACTTGTTTACGTTATATGTTACATAATTCCTTAAGTGCAACATTTAACAAGTATTATTCTGTTTGAAATCTATATATGTTTGACACACATTATAATCGTTTGCGTCACGATAGTTACTCGATTGCATCTACACATATTTATGGAACAAAGCCACGAGACCTCATTTGTGTTAATGTTAAATCGCAATACATTAACATATTGAATAACGTTAACATCAGCAGCAGCTCGTGTCATCGATGCAAAATTTGATGTCGGAATTGCAATTACATGAACCTGATATCATAATAGCTATAATAACAAACCCATAAAAGAAGTTCACCAGAGTGTCAACAAATTACAAAAGAAATGCATTGCTTGTGTACATGGCATTCTTTTCCGGTGATGCTATGTTGGCTGCTTATTGTCATGTTACAAACATCCATATGCAATGTACTAGATTCGTTTTCTAGCATGTATGCGTTTCATTTACACATGTTTACAGCTGACGGCAACATTTATTGAAAAACAGATTTGTTGGCATTTATACACCACGTTTTGAAATTGCAAACAAGTGCTATCAACTACCAACATATTGAGCAACGCACATATGAATTACTTCGTATTCCTCAATCGAATGGCGTTCTCTGATTGCGATATATTGTACGTATTAAATATACCGCCATGAAACAAAAATGCTATGTTTATGGACATGACCTCAAGTCTAAAAACGTTCGTGTTATGTGAGAAAATGTGTGTACGTGCTGTTACCCTTAACACCATTATACTTATAAAAACACTTTGTACGAAACTTAATGGTATATAACTCCCGATACACCCCCTTAAAAAAAGCTACTACACTTACATATGTTAATTATGCTATTGCAGTGATCAAAAGATCGAACTTTGATGATATGACTTTGTACTGTCCTACCGACAAAGTTTTAATGTAAATGCTTGTAAATTACCTAACAACACTCATGATTATTCTTTGCGGATTTTTCATAAGGACATAAACACTTGCTGACCGATGATTAATTCTTTTACGCTTATGTTAACAAGCAATTGAAGAGCATTTGGAAGTCACACAAATGATAATTAAAATGTATAATATAGTAATCATAAAACACAATTTTATTTTATTGTATTGTACACGAGTCATATTCATGCATGCGCCAATTACAAACACGTCGCACACAAATATATTTGTTAAATGCTGATTACATTAAAAGGTTTTCATTTTGTTTGCCATGTGATGTGTTTTTGTTATGGAAACATTTTGATTAACAAAGTTGTGTAACTAGTTCCGGGCTAGATAGGATAGCCATGTATGCTGATACTGCTTTTGCAACTCGAGTTTCATATGTTTATATTATAACAACTGGGCTGTTTTCAGTGTGTCTGTTTTTGAGAAGGATATACAAAATTGAGTACTCAGAACATACGCCAGTAAATAGTTGGCAATGTTCTATTATGAACGACTTTCATTTGTGTTCATATATAGGTTGATAATGTAGAACATTAATTGCAGAATTTAAGTAAAACCAACGTTTGGTAACAAGTACTACAGTATATGTGTAAACATCGCACGACCTAAAACACAATCTGGAACTTGAGGAGTTCTTACAATAAACTATCTTTTCATTTAGGTAAAACAGAGACAATTCTATTTGGTTCTAAACCTAGGTTAAAGTCAGGTGCTTCTGTCAATGTTAGTTGTAATGGTACTCAGTCAACTTCTTCAGTCAAATATATTGGTGCTACACTTGATCAGTCTCTGTCTGGTGATTCCATGGCTAGTTCTGTTGTTAAAAAGGCCAATACAAGGTTAAAGTTCCTGTATAGAAAACGTGATTTCCTCTCATTCCACACTAAGAAACTTCTGGTCATGGCAATATCAAACGTCATTTCGATTACGCATGTTGCTTTTGGTATCATGGTATTACCAAATTTAGGAAAGATAAACTTCAGGTCACACACATGTTTTCAAAATCAAAAATGGATTGGCTCCTGAATATATGATTGAAAACTTTGGGTGCTATATTTTATCCAAAGTCAAAGGTTTTGGTGCTAAACCTTTCGCAATTAACACTTGTGATCTGTGGAACAAACTACCTTCCGCTTTAAGGAATATTACAAGTATATCTAATTTTAAGTTGTCAGTTAAAAATTATCTTCTTAATATATAATCATCCTTTTAGATCTATATGGTTAGTTTTTAATTGAACCAAATTTTAATATGTCTAACTTTTTTATGCAAATTATTGTCTTTCATAACTCAAATCTGTGATATTCATCCCATGCCTCTCTATGTCAATACCATCAAGATCCAAGGACCACAATGAAAAAAAAAGAGATTAAGTTCTCTTTTTTTGTGTAATCTTTGGTGTAATGTTATTGATATGGTGTCATTTCTCATACATGTTTATTGTTAAACTATTGTATCATGTATGTAGATATGATTTATCATGTTGTAACATTATACTGAAATAAATCTATCTATCTAAAAGCGTAGCTCAACCGGACGCAGATGGAATAATAAAGCTGATCCAGCATGACCATACCAGTGGTAAAGGTGATTACGCTACTAAGCTATTCAAGATGATGATAATAAAAAAGTTGATGAATAATATATAAAGAGAAATCATGAATTTGAGCTACTTAGCCTCCAGCGATGGTTGATAAGAATATGATGATCATAATAATATTTAGTAAAATCATGAAATTATTCAAAAACATCACACGACCTAAAACACAATCTGGAACTGCAGGAGTTCTTGTCCTATTATGAAGCGTATCTCAAACGGACACTCTGCGCCTGTGTCACATTGGCGACGAGTAAATCCTTTACAAAGCAGATTGCTGAATTATTTTATTTTCTGCGTATCTGTAATTAAGATGTTACCGATAGTTAACATTTGTATACATTGTGTAGCTATATAGTCAGACTTATTTAAATTGTAACAATAACAATATTTCATTTCATATGTTTCCTTTTTTTTCGTGTGCTTTATGTAAGCTCTTATCGAATTATGTCATTCAGAAATGTATTCGCTCGCATAAAAAAATGCACAACTGACATTGCGATGTCTCTTGACATAAACATGATACACGTGTTGCAGTTATATACAGTAAAAAATAATATTTACATAAAGTGAATTGTGTAAGCTCTTATGAATTATATAATTCAGAAATTTATTCTCTCGCTTAATAACGTGCACAACGGACACTTAGATGTTTCTGGTCATAAACAGTAATATACATTGTATGGTTATATACTTAATACTTAAATTGTAACGTTCACTTACTTTTCATTTCCATCTGTTTGTATTCTTAAAATGTACCTTTATGCATGCACATACGCCCTTATTACACATCTAAACTCTTCGTAAGAACTTATCCATTGTATTATTACAGAACATGTGAATCGTATTGTATGACCGATATTCTCGCATAATGCCCTACATCTGTACCTACCTACCCATAATGCCTGTTTGTTGTTTTTTTGTTTGCATTGTTTATTTTTCTGTTTCAATTTTTTATCTATCTACGGTCCTATAGCCCTTTTCTTTGTTTTCTTTATATGCATTGTTTAGTGTTCTGTTTTATTTCATGATGAAGGATGTGTTGATGCACAAAGGACTGTAGCTATTTGTGACACAGATCACTCACTTTTTGTATTGTTTAGTGATGGATACCCATAATATTTTGTCAAGATATACGTCAGTCGGATTGTTCTTTGCATCTTTAAATGTGTTAGTTATAATGTATATATATATAAATGAAATTGCTCTTGAATCGTCTCTATGAAACACCAAAGGCCAATCTCAACTTTCCCTTTCTTTAATTCGTCAAACGAAAGATCAGTACTACGACAGTCTTAGCGATACAATTAAAGAAAATAATGACACATCTAGGAACTGGTGGAAACTTCTTAAGTCCTTCATCAATAAACCTAATAATAAAATAAACACTCCACTAATTAATCCACTGACAAATTCCACTGTGACTGATTGTTTTGAAAAGGCGAACATGTTAAATAACTTCTTTCAAAGTCAATCAACTATTAACATTGATAACGTAGGTACACCAGAGCTCACTTATGTACCTATTACTAACACTTTAGAGATTTGAATTATTTCATATTCTGATGTCCATGATATCCTTAAGTCCCTTTCAGTTGACAAAGCATCAGCACCTGACGGTATAAGAAACCATATTTTAAAGGAATGTCGAGTTGAATTGTCCACTCTTTTATGTGATTTTTCTAACTTCTAAAGTAACAAATGTATAATGCCAAGCTGTTGGAAAGAAGCTAATGTCACTGCAGTTCTTTAAAAAGTGATCCTAAAAAGTGAGTAACTACCGACCAATTTCTCTACTTAACACGATGGAAAAAGTGTTCGAAATAATAATGAGTACAATCATCTTGTAAGTAACAAAATTCTAACCCCATTTCAGTCCGGATCTTTTTCAGGGGAATCAACCACCAACCATCTTACTTACATATATGATACGTTTTGCAAAGCCTTTGACAATGGATTAGAGGTCAAAGCTGTTGTCTTCGACATTAGCAAAGCCTTCGATAAAGTCTGGCACCAAGGTCTCTTACGTAAACTCCATGCCATTGGTACCTGCGGTAAGCTGCTATCTTGGATTCAAAATTACCTTAATTGTAGACGCCAACGACACTTCCCTGTACATTATTCCCTGAACATTATTATAGACGAGCACTACCAAACGCAATATTACAAAACGGTATCAATACAATTTCTAATTGGGCTTCAAAATGGCATGTTTTATTTAATTCATCTACATCAGAATTACTTGCATTCTCCAGAAAGCAATAACTTAATCATATAACTTCATAATGCTCGCTACACAAATACCTGATATTAGTTGCGACAAACATCTAGGATTCTTCCTGTCGAAGGATTGTAAATTGCACATACATTTTAAATATATAACTGATAAAGCATGGGGTAGAATTGATAATATGCGCAAACTACAATTCAAGCTTGACCGAAAATCTTTTGAAATTATTTATACATCCTTTATTCGTTCACTGATTGAATATTCAGATGTTATATTGGAACATTGGTGTCTTTAAATGATATGCAACAAGAAACTAACAGGAAACCGCTGCAAGATCGACGCGATAAACATAAACTCATATGATTTTACATAATGCAAAACTCTCTTAGTCCTCAATACTTATCTGATCTGGTACCCCAACATGTATGATCTATTGCGAGGTGTAATCTTCGAAATGCAAATGATTTACGCACAACCGAATGTAGATCAACCCTTTATTATAATTCATTCCTTCCCGCAGTAATACAAAATGGNGCATGCACTGGGTTTTGCCTGATTATGTTAACGGCTAGCCATATTGTCTGTATCGGTGGAATCTACATTTTGTCTAGATTGTATTAGCATGTGGCTCCATAATATATCGAGAATTGTAGAAACCTTAACCAGGTTTCTGGAATTAATGGTAATTTAAGAAGAAAACGAACATTGTTATTTCCCTCGAACAAATCGGGAGTAATGAACATGTCGTTATCGATTATGGTCAATGGTTGCTTGAACGTCATAGTCAATTGCTTTGAGTAGTTTTTTCCGGGTCGTACACGTGTTCAGACAGACCAGGACTCGAACCTGAAATATCTCGCTTTTAGGCTGAGTGATCTAGTGGGTAAGAGTAACGGCCCGTTAGCTTACACATCTAATTATGCATCACTTACGTTCGGGTTTATAATATGTAATAATAACGAGCCTATTAGTTTTTATCTTAAGTTTCATTCATCGGTCAAAACATGGTTCGTGCACGCAAGGAAAGTAGCGTCTATGTATGAACATAATTTGGTTTCGAAGTAGCATCTTTACTCACTTTCAAACGACTATACGATCTAAGTATACTTTTTTTCAAAACATATAAAACATTCATAAAAAACAAAACTAAAAAAGAAAATCAGAGGAAAATATACCAGAATATCAAGAAATAAGAGTTTTATACAATGTAATATAATTTTAGTTTAAACAGTCAAAAAATGAATCAAACGCGACGTTTTCGAGAATACTTTACATGAAGACCAAAATGTCAATGTAATACACATGTATAATATAAAAAGAGAGTTTGTTTTCAAAACAAAGTTTGAATTAATTATTTTGATATGTAAATGACAAGGTTGTTATGTTTCAAAAATTGAAAAAATAACATACATCATTAAGATTTGAAACATAATGAAACACTTAATTTTAATAAACAGGTAGAAAACTGAATTGTTTTGACACGGTTATATGCAGACCGACATTGCGTTATTAAAACTAATATACCAAAATAAAGATAGAAATGGCGTTTAGTGTACCTATGAACATGAACACCATTTTAATCAAAAACAATATTTTAATAGGTACATACATTTTAATAGATGTGAATAACGTTGTATAAAATCATATAAACCCATCGGTTTACATTTAACTACTACTGTATATTGTATGTATATTCGTATACAATCTAAATGTGCAAACACTATAACTCTTCATTGTCAGCCTGTAACACCCGTGCTAATATATGTAAATCCCTAAATACATATATACATATAAATGTACATGCAACAATGACAACTCACATGCATCCGTGTAGTACAATAGCAAACGTTTAATTATATATGTGTATATTTTTAATAGTTGTATGAGGGTAAATGTTTTGTCTACACGTACATGAACGTGTAATTGGATGTCAAGCAAATAAATCCAACGCGGTCCATGATGGATTGTTGTGACGGCGTTGTTTGAGAATCGTGATCAATCCCCGCGATAAGACCGCGCTCTTGGAGCTGCGAAAACCGCGAGTGTGTACATTTGCATCTAGTGGTATTTCAATCATGAGGACTTACAATTTGTTTTGTATTTTATCTTTAGCCTTGTTATCATAAGTATTTTAAAACTATTCAAATATGACAGTTGTGTGAATTAATTTTTCATTTTTTTTTAAACTACACACATACATAAATATGAATATGATTTCGAGAAAAAGATAATAACATATAATCTTTGAGCCAAAATCACGAATGCTTTTTCTAGCCATGGAAAACCGTTAGTTACATGTAAGTGCTTTGCCTGTGGGCCCATATTTTGCCTCCACGTGATTACCGATGCTTAAGGCGTCATTTCCAAGCAAATATAATTTAGTTTTCTCTTAGAAAGAGATCTATACTTCGATATTTATTTTTAAGAACAAAACGTCTCGCATCGGTCGCAAAATCTGGTCACAAACGCATCTACTCGAACAACGCAAATGATGTAGAACGTACATACAATTAGCGGGACAATTAACCTCGGAGATGTTTGCCCATGTGTGAGGAGGCTTTAATATATAAATGCATCCCATATGGGGCGGGAATGGATAATATGATCATAATTTAATGGCCACGTGTAGCACAAGGAAATCACTCCAACAACTTAATGAGATGTGTAAGAGCCAGATTAGTGAATGGTTCCCGTTTAGTCTGGTACGTGCTGATAGTAGTTATTTTACTAGGACAAAATATAATACATATTATAAATAATACGTTTACATATTGAATGAATGCGATCAAATAAAACTACAATCGTGCACTCAGTTTGCTATTTTACGATTGCTAGAATTTACAATTTGTATAACTAAACATAATATAACTATTTGGTAGTGCATGTCAATAAGATTGTGGACTGTAGAATATATAGGTAAACAGTCTACCTGATTTCCGTATTATAAATATATTTGTGTTTAAATAGTAAACAAGTATTTAAAGACCCCCCCCCCTTAACAAGCACTTTGCAGACACAACTTAGTAGCTGTATACTTTTTGCTGTATCGGTCTATAATTCGATTGAATGAATTGTTCACCATTGTTTATGGGAGCAATAATATTGGCTTATTTCTTACATGATGGAAACGTTATTTTCACGAATCGATCTATTGAAGACCGTTTAAACAGGTTAAGTAATTGACTATAGAGTTTTAGTTTAACATTTTTCTACTTATTGGAATCGTTCCCAAAGTTGTACATGTATAGCAATAATTTGAAGATGATATTTATTAACTTATAAATATAAAATAGAATATAAAAGATTTCAAACCATTTTGATTTCGGTAGAATTTTTGTCAAAGTTCAAAAGGTGGGTCGGTCAGAAAGATTACGAAATATATGTTAATAAGACTTTGGAGTGATCGTTGCATGTGTTGGCAACAAATGATGTCGTGCCTTAAGTTTTGTTTTTGTTGAACACATAATGTCAAAGTCCAAGAAAGTATTTCGCATAAATTCCCATATGCGTCGGATACTTTTAATACGTTTATAAAATATATTGACAGGACGGATCCTTGGAGGGTTTCCGGAATTGTCCCGGATTTATTTCGTCATCACAAGATCATTGAAGTGGCTAAGACATATCCTACTGATCAATAGTATTAAATCGGCATGCAGTATCACAACAATCTCACATTTAACAGTAAATATGTGACACAAGTCACACGTTGAAGTTACTTCTGATGCAAAAATAGCATACTGATTTTGTTAAAAAAATAAACGATATCTTTTTTTTTGATAAAGTTTTACTAAATGGCTCCTCACATACATACAGACACTAGATACTTGATGTATATTGCAAATTTCGGACAGTTAGACATTGTAATAATGAAGTACGGGGACATCATTACATTTCAATTGCAATGCCACGATTTATTTCCTTTATATGTTACTGGAATCGTTCAATAAAAAAGGCACTGAATTTTTACCGAATTATAGAAAGTTAATTTAGTACTGACATACACAAAATGTATATATGTATATATACCAATTAGCACCAATTATACCCAAATACTCCGTGTTGTTTTTCATCCATTTCATGCAATTAAAAATCATCCATATGTGTAATAAAGGATACCCTTTTTGATATACGGTTCAATAAATCGCTCCGTACTTACATATAAACTTTCGATAGTTGATGGATATTGCAGAGGACTTGACACATGCAATTTTTGTCTAGCAGGTAATTATCGGATTTAATACAAAAATAATTTGGTTTTGAAGCAAACACCATACCTCTTGTTATAATGCGAACAGGCATCTTATAATTAACGTGTTTGCTCAATTCATGCCCAATGGTAATGCCATAATTAACTACCTAGACCACACTTTCATTAAAGTGCTCATGTTCGGCTTTGTTTAGATGCCAAATACCATCCTTACGAAAGTTTTTAATGATGAGGACTTAAGAACGTAATTGACATTTAATGTAGTATTACTTTGAACTTCAATACGATGTGAATGGCTTATTGTCGAGTTGTAAACCCCATATACGTACAACTAAGTGCATGTCTAGTTGGCTACGAGGCACCGAATTAGTATAATTGAAGAAACAATCAAAAAATGTTAGTTCATACAATACTATTGTCAATATTAGACTCAACACTGGTCATTTTTTATTTTTATTTACCCGATTACACAAATGACTAATACAGTGACGCAATATAATTGTGGAATGCATATATATAAATTGTATATGAATACATATTGATGTTACACATAGTCAAGTATCAGTAACACTAATTTAGGAACAGTCGTTGTATAAAATGTAGTCTACTGAGTTGCCAAACTGGTGTCAACTGTAAACTATTAAACCATTCGCAAAAAAGTTATATGTCTAGATGTGTTTATCACATACTGGTAAGAACTGGTTTTACTCTCTTTAGACTTTCAAATGTCATAACATAACTTAAAGGATGCCATTATAAGTGTCGACGTACTTTCGTGAATTCATATTCATTAACAGAAGAGTGTGTATTATTTAGTTAGATGTGTCTTGTTTAATTTAGCAAATGATCCATTTAATAAATTGTATATCTTTCTAAATCTTAATATTTAAAAAGGCAATTAAAAAGGCGTGTTATATGAATATTCGTATGTTTTGCAGACTGACACTAGAACGGACGGACGAATACAAACGGGATACATGTATTACGCTAGTCAATTGTTTCAAGAGTTTGTATCAGTCGAGTGGCTTGTGTGATGACGTATCACACGAGAGGCGGAGCCTCGAGTGTGATGCGAAATAGCACAAGCCACAAGACTGATACAAACTCTTGGAACAATTGACTTGCGTAATATTCCGTTTATTATAAACAACAACTTACGAAAACAGTTAACAATTCTATTTTCTGTTTAAGACGCGTATAAATACAGTGCGGTGCGCGTAATGTGACGTCATTAAATGGGTCGAAGAAAGTAGTCCGGCTAATAAGGTAATACGGAATCGGAAAACAGCGAGTAGCATAATACGGAGTTATTTCAACGATTGATACAACCTGTATTTTGTTTAAAGCATTAAACATGTATTTAATTAACAAAGATATACAGATGGCCGAACTGGCAAACTTGCAGTGGTTCGAACAGATAGACATTGTAATAATACAGTACGGGGACAACATTTAATTATTATTGCAATGCCACGATTACTATACTGCATTTGGTACTGCAAATGTTCAATAAAATATGGTGTACGGACCGGTTCAAAAGTATGAATCGTATCATACGGTTTAGCTAGAACTGTATGGTGCTCGGACCGGTTCAAAATTCTGAATCGTATCATACGGTTTAGCTAAAATACGTATGATTCGCTTTAAACCGTATGAAACTATTGAAAGACTTTTGGACCGGTTCGTATGGTGTACAGACCGGTTCAAAAGTCTGAATCGTATCATACGGTTTAGCTAGAACCGTATCAGACTGTTTATAAACCGTATGATACGCTCTAAACCGTATAATACGCTTTTAAGACTTTTTGACCGGTTCGTACGTTAAACCGTCTGATCCGAAACCGTATGATACGAATCGTATCAGACGGTTTATGACGGGTATTTTTCAGTCCGTTCCTAAAGTCTAAACCGTCTGATACGATCGTATCAGACGGTTTAGCTAGAACCGTATCATATGGTTTTGCGACTATAAATAGATGTATTAAGTGTAAACCGTATGATACGGTTTACTCTAAGCCATATGATAACCATACATAAATCGTATCATACGGTTTTACATCAAACAGATAAGCGCACAATCGGTCCAAAAGTCAAAACCGTCTGATACGATCGTATCAGACGGTTTATGGTCGCAAAACCGTATGATAAGGTTCTATTTAAACCGTCTGATACAATCGTATCAGACGGTTGAGACTTTTGGACCGGTCCGTATACCATAATACAACAAGGCACTGGCTGTTGACTGAAGGATAAGAAGTTAATTAAGTACTGACATACGCACATCGCATGCATATACCAATTAACAACAATTATACCAACATAATTCGTGTAGTTTATCTTCCTCCCTCGGAGTTGCATTTTAACAATATAGTGTACGTGTACACGCTAGCTCATATTTAATTGTGCGTTATATTTATTTCTATTTTAATCTTGGTCGACGTATCAGTTCAATTTCCTTTATTTCAACTTTTTATAAACGTCTTTAAGATTTATTTTTTACCGTTCCGTCAAGAATAATTAGGTGATATGTAAAGGCATTTTAGAAAAAAAAACAACAGAAAGACAATTTAAACTTATAGCACGAGCATAATTGAACATAACTGTTTGATATACTGTTTACATTTATAAATTAACACAAACATATCTGATTGATATGTACATGTAGGTTTTACGTATACAGTCAGAATTGAAAAATATATCAAATGCTCTCTTAACATTAACACTATATTGTATTATCAGTATTTCGAAATTCCAACAAGCATAGTTAAAAAAGCAAATGTACTCTAGTACTTAAAGAACGGTACAAACATTGTATGTTTTAAAGACATTGAACCAGAATTCAATATTTTACTGGCCATAATTTTCAAAAACACAATACAAGAACATGTGAACTTCTAGCAATATCATATCCAACAATAAAACATATACAGATACATTAGGTTTCAGATTTTTTAGACTTTGTTCAAAGCAATACGTTGTGAGTATAAATCAATGTATACATTACAATAAAGGTATAACAATGAATTTAACAATTCTTATGCACGTATATCAGCATCAGTAGCTTAGGAAAACTGGGTCCATGTCGCTTTACATTTGCGACCATTGATTGAAAGGCTCTTCATTTGCAACATCAGATCTTTTAAATAACCCCAGTTCTAAATTGCTTCTCGGAAATACCATTACCAAGAGACATTTGTTTTTGTCCAGTGGAAGTGACAACTGATTAGTTCAAAATCGTACTCATAAGTTCTTATAAATTGTGCGTTTATAGCTATGCTGAGTTTGTACATGTTGTAGTTTTGCTCTGTTATCTGCGGACTATCATCCTCAATCAATGGTAACTTAGTAACGTTGAACGAAATAATTAATGTATAACGGCAATCAAGACACATCAACCGGAGCTCTTAGGATTCGCTATACACATATTTGTAACAGTGATAAGCTCACTAAGATCCTTACCATAATGCGTACAATATTAAGTTGTTGTTTGTCCATCATTTATTGTAAAGGCGCACCAATAAATCGAGTTTCGTCAATTTAAGTTAGTTTATGTTTCACACGTTATGTTATATCATTCCAGACGCAAGTTTAGCGTGCACTAAAACTGCAATAAAACAATGATAGGTATTTCCATTTCCGAACTGATTCATATGATGGAAATGCATCGGCTAGCTAAACAGCTCAACAACAATGATGCACCTGCATTGGAGTTTAATCCATTCAATAGGAAGATTGCTGTAAGAAAATAGCAAGATCCAAAAACCATTTTGTATATTTAAATGTGTTAACTGTACGCATGCTTGCCCGTTATGTGTTCAAGTCGTAGTGTCCTAACAAAACAAACTGAAAAGCTAGGACTCAGAAGTACTACCGACTTTCGATATATGAAATTGATAACCAACCCATATTAAGGAATTTTACAAATGCCTTACGGCAAACACAGACTATTATGACGCAATTATTGATATTGGAATAATGAGCTAAGTATATTTCACAGAAAACTATAAGCTTTTTATTTGAAACAACAAACCCAAGTGGCGAAAATTTATAATACGGTATAATACGACATATTTCGATGTCATTTCCTTAAAGGTAATAATGGTATAGAATTTGTTATTGTTTATTTTATATTCATCAAGCAAAATAGTTGTACCATTAGTCAGTTTTTAGTAGACATTAAACTGTTTTCTTGGGAATGTAGTGCTCACGATTTAGCCTGCTTATTATTTCGCAACGAAGAGTAAAACAAACACATTTTTGAACCAACTAAGCCTTCCCCATCGTTAAGACTTTGTATATTTCGGAAAAATGAAACATAAAATAGTACAATTACTGTTTCCCTATTTCCACAATATTGCCTCCGGAACTATCAAACTTGAGCCTTGTCACTAACGTGTCAAATTCACCCGCATCGGTTTGCCAGGTATAAAGACAAAGTTCGCTTCATGAACTTAGATCTGCTACTGCTAAATGACTATTTCAATCCCACATAACACACAATCGTATGGATCATTGGACACAGAACAAAAAATGTGCATTGCACATTAAATATAAATGGATAAAACATAGTTTTCGTATAAATTTAATCATTTTAGAATGTATGAGTAGTGCGCTCAAAATCTTATGTTATTGTTCAAACGGTCATAAGTCAAAAATGTACCACACTGCAGAGGAAAAACAACAAGTCTTGCTTATTTACACGACATGTTGATGTCATATTTTAATTTAAGATTGTTTAATTTTATTTTAGTTCAAAGATACTTAACTTTGGATTGTGCGGTCATTCGACACGAAAACAATGCCTTCATTTCATAGTGATTACGCATGTTAACGTCTTTATCGAATCGCTTAAGAATTGTTGGAGTAATTGTATCCACACACATACATTATTGTATGTTAACATCTATAAACCGACAGTATGGCAATTCAACTTCTATACATATGTACCACCTTTGCAGGGGTATAACACATGAGACAACGGTTAGAATTACGATACGTTATATCAACGTTGCAGTTTAGATAAAAATGCGATGTTTATAATTATATAAATGATTCTTAAATTTACTCCACAAATGACAGCATAATGTTTCGATTAACTATGCACTGAAGGTTTGTAAACGTACCCCATGAAACACTAGGAATATTGATGCGGTACGACAGTCCTTCCCAAATACCGTCAGTCCTCGGATTTTTCCGGTAATAAATTGGAAAATCAGGACATGATTCGAATTTTGCAGGACCTCGTGTCCTGTAACAAAATGATGTCGAAATTTGGAATGTCATGAGCTTTTTTCAGAAAAGTATCAAATCAACAGTTAGATTTTAACGAATTATTAATGCATACTCCGATAATGTAAAACGTTTTTTGATTGGTTTCATTTTTTGAATGACGTAAGTGTTTAAACGGTATCCGAAGATTTTTGATGCGTCGTCAAATGAAATAACACACTACGTCATCACTATATGAGTACATTCCGCAAAGGGAGATAAATCAAAATTGACAACCACGTGCGTTTTGGTTCCCGTTTTATCCGATAAGTTCGTAAGCAAGCAGGGCATAAACTAAGGTCATTGGTATCTTCCCGCGAACTGTCAACATCGACACAGAAGTTAAAAAGAAAACAATCTTGGACATTATACATGAATAAATGCATGATTACTATAACGTAGTGAAAAATAATGTTAATTTTGTTGGTATACATTTGTAGATTGGATATGTGTTATACTTATTGTAATAATATTAAAATATTGTTAAAAAACTCATTTTTGTCTTTCTTCTACATTGTTCTTTTTTGGGCCGAGAATGATCAGTCTGGGCCGGCAAAGGCTACATGATTATAGGACCTCCTGGCCGGCAATAAATTACAATTTTGGGAAGGACTGCGGTACGACATTATCTATTTTTTTGGACAGCTGGAATATAAATAATAATACCATTGAGACCTAACGAACTGTAATAATTTCCACATCACATCGACAGTTGGCCTTTACTTTATATTTTATGGGGACACATTATAGCTATATGCATTTAGTCCCGTTACTTTAATACTTTCTAGTTTGCAGAAATCAATTGTTCTCAACATCTTACCGTGTACTAAAATACAAAAACAAACGCAATCGAAGCGGCCAACTATAACCGATTTGATATCAAATAAATTCGTTCAATTTATAAAACACAAACTCTTTGTATGATGCTCATTGAATAAAACAAGATTAATATTAAAATTAACTAAATGTTTTACAGAAGAAGACCTGTAAATTGATGACCATACATGTTTATGAATCAAGCAATTTACCGATTTAAATCATGGTAAATGTTAACAGGGAAATACCAGTATAAAATTACAAATGTTTATATCAACCACTGGCAGGCGTCAAATCTATGAGGTTCGTATATATAGATTTTCTTACAATTGAAATCAGTAAGAACGTCCAAGGAAGCAAATCCGCTCGGAGAAGATACATGTATATTCAAGTTCTCATCTTTATGATGAAGTAATTAACTGTGGTAATAAACTTAGCTGAAGGCAATGACAAACTATCGGGATGAAAATCTGTTTAACGATGTTTTTTATAACGCATTTAAAAACGTGATGCTAATGAAGAACATTTGTATATTCACTTCCGCTAGCATACGTCTAAAATAGCTTCATCTAATCGACAAAAGATCTAAAAACATGCGTTAATCATTATGAGTTAAATATGATTTAAAGTACGAAAAGTATGTGTATATTTGTCAGGCCAATACAAGTTCATAAGCTCAATTGCCGAAGTATTCGAATAAATGATAAGCCTTTGGATCATCTTATTAGACATGTTATCAAATAACTTTACCCACCATTAAGCTTACTGAAAATGCCGGTTGAGAAGGCATTTGGTTGCATTGTAAAGTACTTTACATAAAATAAAGTGTTCGAAGCGTATCGTCTGGTACAGCATGTGTACATGTGTAATGCAAGTAATTAATAGAGGAGTTTGATTGACAGGCACAGGAGTTGTCTGATCATGCGAGGGACCGTTCACAATTTACTTCACAATTTACTTCAAGATTATTGTGAATGCTACTAAGATTGTATATACCAATATGTACCAATATGAAAAATGAGTCGCGCACTGTTCACAATTGGGATTTTTTTTTGTCACGTACTGTTCATTCATAATTGTGGAAAAACGCCTATTCCCTTAATAAGCAAAAAAGCCCTGAGTGTTTACTAAAAATATTTTAAGTTTAAATAAATAAATAATTATTTTTTAAATAAAGTGGCGCTTCTACATTTTCATTTCGTAATAATAATATTGTGTCTATTAAAGTTGTAATTTGTTCAAGTTGTGCCATAAAAATGTTATTAATAAACTATATTTATCTCATTTATTGTTATTATAATAATGTGTTTCATTTAATGGCAGAAAGTTGCGACCACACATTCCATGGGTCTTTATATCTACCCAAAGTCTTGGCGGCACCGCTCTGCCATCGTCAGTTGCACTGGTCCGAGTCTTTCTCTGCCTCTCAACCAACTCAAGATATTCCCCCTGCATCCCGGCACAGCTTCACATCAACCAATCTAATTATGTTTACGGAAAGGTAATACTTTGTTGTTGACAAATTTATTTTTGAGAGTATTTTTTTACTTTTTATGTTATTGTTTTATCTTTGCATGTTATAAATCTAACGTAAACTATATAGTTTAATACAATTTTTTAGATATAGCATTTTATTATTAAAGCAGTTGTGCAATGAGTGTTTGACGATGTTTTTTCTAAAGGCGTCTTTATTTCATTTTCAGGCTGACTACAAAACATTCATGTGTGGTTGTGGAGACAGAACCATTTTTTATGTGGAATTTTGATTTCAGTCAGACACTTAAACATTGAAATTGTCATGTATTATTAGGCATGACAGGTATTAACAAAGCATCTCAATCCAGTATTAAGTATTTTACTTTGTCAATGTAAATGCATTGTGTATGATATTCACCTGTTTACCTTGCTTTTGATAAGAATGCCACAAAAGCGAAAGCAATGCAAAGTATTAGTTATAATATTTTTTAATATAATTTTAGACAAGATGTTTAGTGAATATTTGTCATAAATTCTTCTTTTGATCAAATTTGTTACGGTTTTTTTTAAATTTAAAACGTGTTAAGTCTATTTGTGTCAAGTAAAATGTTTATCATTACTGTTTTAATTTGTGTTCATCTGCAGCAAATGAACGGCAGCGGTGCAAATTTGTATTTTCCATTGATTAATGCTCATTTTATTCATATATCCCTATGGATATATACTAAATAAAGTGTTAGTTTTGTTTTTTGAAAAAAAAACTTATTGTTTATTAATGTTCTGAATAAAATATGAATCGCTATGTTTGTTTACATTTTAACAAAAGAAGCGACATACCACGTCTACAAAAAAGTAGTCCTCAGAATGGGCGAGGCTAAACCATATAACGTAAAAAAATCATTGATTAAATCAAATGTGGGCGGAGTTTTAAAACGGATATTGATGGTCGGAGATTAAAAGCGTTATCGGATAGGGTATCCGATACCACTTTAAAATATCATGTCAGCGTCTCCAATGTAAATGTTCACTAGTGGCATAATAAATAACTTTTACACACTTGACTTTAGTTATGCATATTTAATCAAATGTGACACACTTATAACACAACACAACTCGGAAATATATCAGTTGCAAAGTGCAAGCTCACATTTTGTTCAGCAAATAATACGGAAATAAGAAATGGTCTTTCTATTATGACACGCAAATTAACACTGAAAGCCTTATATTTTGTACCTAAATATTCATCTACGCGACGAACGGAAAAAGTCTAAATTGTTTTGAAATGATTCTTATCGAAAAGGCTAAACGATGTCACGTTGTATTATTTTTAAAAGAAGCGATTGAAAGTATTTCTCGACATTAACAAATCGTGTTCTTACAGTGATTGAATATTGCGAAATACATTAAATACCAATGCCAAAAAACGCCATATACGTTATAATCGTAAAGGAAGAAACCTTTGAGCATAAATGATTATCGAATTGTGGGAATGTTATTTGCAGTGTGTCCGATGGGAACTGAAATGATTATGCTCTTATCAAATGGCCATTTTTTCCAGAAGCCATATACGTATTCCCCAACACTTGATACAAAATGGTCCATACTAGTCGAATAGGTTTTTTATGTTTTTACTCTGCCTGGGTCGCATTAACGTGTTCAATACAATACTAGTTGTTATGGTTGTATTAGTCCGTTCAAATGAAAAGATGGTGAACATATTTTTTGGAACGGTCATCGCGGTTTTACAAATGATGATAATAGTTCGTATGTGTTGTGTTCACGCTGAAACTTCTTCCGATCAATTATCCGGCTGCTAAATAGTTCACATAATAGTGCTAAATTAATTGGCATAATACGTGTGCAAAAATATTTATTCCAAGTACATCTATGGTTTATAACATTATTGTTAATTGTTGTTTCAAAATATCATCAGTTTGTTTCTGTTCTTTAATTATTATTTTTTCAAAAATAGTAACAACAACACATATAATTGTTTCACCATTCTGTAAATAAATATTGAACTTCAATCTTTACTTCATGCCGAATCATCAGAATGGCTCTCATATAAAATGCAATTAACCGTACATAGCAAATGCTTATTTACAGCTATCCTAATTGAGTTTTATAAGAAAAAACATGTTGAGTCGTTATTAAGTTAATACCCGAATTACTCCTTGCCAGGGAGTGTTCAACCATTTGTCAACACAACATAATATCGTTAATGGTAAGACATGTTTACAATAATTCAACAAATCTTCAGCAATTAATATAAAACACAATAATATTTGTTTATCAAAACAAATTGCTGTGGCAAAGAATACTTTTTCCGAGGAAGCGTGTGGCAAGTTAAGCCCCACTACTTTGACTATTTTGTTTATATGTTAAGTGTTTAGTAATTTATATTGTCCTTTTATGTGTATTATATAAATACTAGAGGCTAATAACAGGAATACTGCACGGAATGTACAACGGTATGTACTGTTAATATATTTCGTATATTCGTGTTTTATGTCGTATACTGGTATTTGTAAACATATGTGTGCTATGGGGATTTATGAATGGTGTAAAATCAACAATATTCCGTAAAAGTAAAGATTCACTGAGTTTTGTCTGATAATGTAAACGGCTAGCCATATTGTCTATATCGGTGGAATCCACATTTTGTCTATATTTAATAAGCATGGGGCTCCATAATATATCGAGGATTGGAGAAACCTTAACCAGGCTTCTGGAAGTACTGGTAATTTAAGAAGAAAGCTATCATTTTCATTTCCCTCGAACTAATTGGAAGTTATGAACATGTCGTTATCAATTATGTTCTATGGTTTCTTGAACGGTAATGGTCAATTGCTTTGATTAGTTGTTTGAGTTATCTTTAAATATATAAGCAGTATACGATTTTTAAATGGTGGCATAGCTACATGTATAAGGTTGGCCAATTAAAACCATACTATATTTAATCGTTTCCACTTATATCCTAAGTGTATTAGTCTGTAAGCTTTACATATTCCTCGACATTTGTAAACTGACTACACCATATGCGTTTTGAAGAATATCCAGTAACGTGTGCAAGCTCTCCATAGGTAATTACATGTACCATATGTTTTGGTTCGTTAAAGTGCCCAGCCAGGACTCGAACCAGAACAATTTTGCTTTTAGGCAGATTTTTCTACCAAGTGAGATTACCGGGCCTCTTACACAGCTTATTATGCATCGCTTACCTTCGTTGGTTTGATATGTAATAATAACATGCCTATTAGTTTTTAACTTAAGTTTCTTTCATCAACCAATACATGGTACGTGCAAGCAAATGAAAGCACCTTGTATGTATGAACATAATGTGGTGGCGAAGTAGAATATTTGCTTACGCTGAAACGACTATATACGAGCTAAGTATACTTTTTCATCAAAACATTCAAAACGTTTATTAATAAAAACTAGATTAAAAATATACCCAAATATCAACGAAATTATACGAGTTGTATAAAATGGTATACACTATTATTTTGTACAGTCGAACACTATATAAAAAACGAGGGTTTCCTTACTTTACATGCATCTCAAATATCAATGTTACACACATGTATAATGACCGTGTTTATTTTCAACAGGTACCAAATACATTTGTACGATACGGTTACATGCAGACCGACATTGAGTTATTAAAACTAATATACCAAAATAAAGATATATAATATATTATGTCGTTTCGTGTACTAATTAACACGAACGTCATTGTAAATTACAACTATATTTGAATATGATTGAGTAAGTTCTTGGACTCAGAGCCGGTCAATTTAGCTTGGAATTTTCGAAGATATAACATCTTCTTCATCAGCTGATCACTGGTTGACTGACGTCACAGTCACATGTAGGGTGAAGGGTCACGTGATACGAGGAGACTGTCATACACCCGGGGTAGCTCGAGTCCCTCGTCCCTGTTAAGTTATGGCCGCCGCTGTTTGATCTCAATTGCTTGTTTAACTTTGCGTTTCCATAGATGTTCTTCGGAAGTGAGTACTTAAGTGTTGTTAAGGTCGATCTTGTGTCCTGTTAGTTTACAATATATGGCGGAAGAAGTTCGTGTACGGTGTTCTTTCAATCTGGTGTCTACTTGTCTCGTTGTTTCACCTACATATTCATGTTTACAAACCTCACATTGGACACGATATATCATGTATATTGGAATAGGTACAGACATTATAAAAGTTGTATGTATCCATGGTATAAACCATTGGTTTACATTTAAATACTTTGCACATTGTATGTAAATTCCAATAAGATCTAAATGAGCAAACAATATGGAATGAAAATATTCATTGACACGATAGTCAGCATATTACACCCGTTCCTTCTGAATTTAAAGCCCTAAATACTAACATCTACACATAAACATGTACTTGCAAAACAGACAAAACACACGCATCCGTATAATATTATAGCAAACGTCAAATTATAAAGTTTACATTTAAATGTCTATGTTTTTTATAGTTTGGTGACGGTAAAGTGTATTGCAAATACGTACATGAACATGTTATCAAATGCCAAGAACATAAATCCAACGCGGCCCATGATGGATTGTTGAGACGGCGTTGTTTGAGAATCGTGATCAATCCCCGCGATACGACGGCGCTCTTGGAGCTGCTGATAGCCGCGATAGTATGCATTTGCATATAGTTGTATCTCAATCATCAGGGCCTCTTTTTCTTTTTTATCTATAGCCTTCGTGTTATTATTTTACAGTTGTGTGAATTAAGTTAGTCAGGATATATTTTCAAAACTACGAACATATGTACACAAGATTTGCGAAAAAAGTAATATATATAATCGTTGAGACAAAACAACGAATGCTTTTTCTAGCTTTAATGAACCGTTATTTCACTATTATTGCATGTGGGTCCATATGGTTCCTCAATGGGATTACCGCGCTAAAGGCGTAATCTACAAACAAAAATAATGTAGATTTATCTTAGAAAGAGATCTGGCTAATGAACCCAAATAAAAACACTTTCTTCAGGAAGTCCGATGCATTAAAGTTACTAGCATATACACGTGAACCACAATATGAAGAGTGGTGAATTATCTATTACAAATTGCAAATGTAAATGATATGTTTATAGTTACGGGTCACATAATTTAAAGTCAGAGTCGACACTAGCTAGTACATACTAATATGTTCTAGAGATTTCAGTCAGCTTTACACTTAGCATAGTCCATCCTCTTGAGAAAACTGTCGGAATGGTTTTTCCAATTATAAGGTATGAACGGTGATATAATATCCTCATCAAATTCGCATTATTGGATCACATTGTTACAGAGTTCTTATACATTTATAGAGAGGGATTTGAGTACTGCATATCTGAGTAAATTGCATCAGATTCTTAGAATGCAAAGAATGATAGCGAACTTAAGGTTTGTATCAAATGGTTATCTTTCCAGAGGCGATGATGGTTCTTTCTCGTTCATTCTATCATACATTGCAGTTTACATACTTGCAACACGAGAAAACCACCCGTATACCTTTCTCAGAAGTGTAAGAGCCCCATGAGTGAATGGATCCCGTTCAGTTTATAACTTGCCGATATAAGTAATTTAACTAGAAAATCATAAAATACATAATACGTTTACACATTGAATAAATGTATACGATCCAAAACAAATACAATCGTGTAATCATTTTGTTATTTTACGATTGCTAGAAGTACATTTTCAATGCTAAACATGACATATATAAGACATTAAGAAACCAATCTAAATCGATGTTTAAATGGCAATGTTTACGTTATAATGAGTTAGATAATTGTGTAAAACCTCTGAAGTTGTCTCGAGCAGTCTCTAAAACCCTTGCAATTAATACATATAAATGATAAATCGTGGCGCACTGATAGCTATATAAATTGTGTTATCACAGTACAAATAATCTGTTATTTGGACCCTATCGACAAATAAGCATTTAGATGAATTGTTATTACGCATTGATACATCACATTAATGAGATTTTGTTTGTTTTTCTGATTGCCACAATATCGCTGCATAATGTTCGATAAAGTTGTTAAGCTATGATGTAACAACTTCGTATTGTTGTCTAGGGGATATGCAGTCGATATGCCTCCCTTAAGGGACTCGTTCACATATTTGAGCATTACTTTATATGTATTAACAACACATTATGAAAAGTTGAGTGGTTTGTCGCAGAATTACATTGAATTATAGTGAAGTGAAAAATGTATCGAACGTTTTTATCCTGCACATCTTCCACGTCTTAAGACTTTATGTTTTCTTATTTCAGTCCTCGGAGTCTTTACGCACACGTGCAAGTTTGTGTTATGTTATATAAGTTGATATAATAGCATTTATTGCTGAACCATATACTAATAAATTTAAACGTATAACTTATGTTTATAGTGGTGTGATCTGTTATACAATAAGTGTCTAAGAACTAGAATTTCCCTTCTCGTATAGTTGCCTGAGTTTAATTGATTGCTATAGTATGTGATATGAAACATAATGGACCGCTTATGAACTCGTTTAATATTATATTGCGAATACTGCTGTTACAGATTTTATCATGCTTGAGCCATTTCTGTAAAGAGACATCAGAATGGGAAATCACAAATACATAGACATACTCAACATGTAGTTTGCATTCGGAAATAATAATAATAAAATATTCAAATTACGTTTGCACATTACTTTAAACTGCATTATAATACTGTACAGGCAGACTAAACGAATCTAATGCGGGTTTGTGGAAGATATTATGACGTATGAAGAAAGCCTAAGCTATTATATTTGAATATGAGCTTATTACATTTCAAAAGTAGCACACATCTATATATAGTGTCTATTCAAATTTAATCATTGAGTAATGCAAAGCATGTTATTTAAAAAACGTCAAGTGTGAAACATTATTAATGCATGAAACGAATTTTTTACCGCTGAAGTTGTGAGCAGTAGTATCGAGCATTACTCATGACTCTCGCATTGACTAAATATAAACGATACATCGATGCGCTTTAATAGCTTTCCAATATGTATAAACATATGATACATTATTTCAACGCTATTGGCAAATAAGCATTTAAATGATTCGTAATGAGTCGATGAACCCGAT
This sequence comes from Dreissena rostriformis, assembly GCA_007657795.1. Lineage (NCBI taxonomy): Eukaryota > Metazoa > Mollusca > Bivalvia > Myida > Dreissenidae > Dreissena > Dreissena rostriformis. Next base: position 373,105 of record VMBQ01000084.1, read on the forward strand.
TAATAAGTTAGTATTAATCAATACATTGCACTAAGTTATAATTAAATTTCTTGCTATATCTACAGTATAAAGCAGGGTGTTCATTTTATTTATATATAACAACATCAGACTAAATCGTGCGACGCAGTTCGTACAATCCACTTAGACATTTATTAAAAATTAAGTAATGTTTAATTATATTTCCTCTTGCATTTATTGCATTTTTACAAAAAAAAATATATTTTGCGATGTCGTATTTGAACAAGTTTATACGGTTGTAGGTTCACAAGTATATTTCGGTGAAGCATTATACGTTAAATAAAATAGTGTCGCAAATGATAACACTGTGCATGCGGTAATGTCGCCAGCTTAATAAGTCCGGTATTTTAAATGTGATGTTGAAAAATGTACAACCAACTGACATAATTGTTAAAGGTGTCTCAAAATGAAAACGATGTGTGTTGTCTCTAAAGACATGATGCCGTTCCTAATGAGTGGATATTGGTTGGTTCAAAGTGGAAGCAGGAAAATTATTCGTTAAAATGCATGCCATTTTTATTTATTTTATATAACGTGCAGCTCCAATACTCGCTTATTTGTTCATAAAAAGAGGTGCACTAATATGATCTTTGTTAATTGTACGTATTGCCTAGTAAGTGATTTCATTAAATGTATGGCGGTGACATAGTTACACACTTCAATGACAGTTTAAGTGTTGTGAATGAATAACTCATCAATAACGTAATTTACTAAGACCCAAAATTCGGATTTGCCATGATATCAGTGCATAAAAAGAGAAAGATGACGAATTGTTAAAGAATGTCCTTTTTCTGTTATACACAACTGCACATACATATAGCTTTGTGTACGGAAGAATACAGAACGGGTATGACTTTAAACATAGAAACCCATGCAAAACGTATTCACTGCGGGGAATCACGTGGTTTTATTTTGATATGAAACACGAAATCGGTAAAATATTTACGTTACCATTCTTGCAATTGCTGATGATGGCTCTTGAGAAATATACATACACATTTACAACGCACGGAATGTATACTCAGTTGGTACGAAGCATTTTCGAAAAAGAAAACCAAAAACACCAGGTTTATTCGATTGTGTTTTGTCATTTATGATCCAAAAAACGCTTTTCATGTTAAGATGGATCGATATCATGCCGGGATATGAGTTTCAAAACAATACTCAAACTTCGTTGCACCGTTTTTAGTGGCGGATGTGACAAATTGCGTATCTTCTAGAATGGCAAAAGTTTAAAAACATTCGCATATGATCAAGTTAAATCTACCATCTTTCGCGTCATGAAACGTCAAGTCAATCTATAAAATATGAAATACTTGACCAGTTGTTTAATGGTTTTTACAATAATGGAACACGTAAGAGAGCACATGACAAACCATCAAGAAGCGACATTTAAATGTGATACATGCGGACATCAAATGAATAGGAAAGACCAATATGATGATTACATGGCTATGTATCTTGGGGCCAAGAATCATGCATGCAAATGCGGAAAAAACATACACTCACAAGCCTTATTTGTATAGGCATCAGAAATTTTGCAAACATGATAAAAAGGGAAATACTAATGCAGTTGCAAGTATTAATACGCCATCAGCTAAATTAAAAAATTAAACGAGTAAACGCTATTAGTGTTGTATGTTGTTTACTTTGATTTTCAAGTTTTTGATTGTGCAACCAAAATACAGATACGCAATCAAAGCGCTTTCGCTCAAAATGCAATCCCGTAATGACGTAATGTTGAGCCATGTGTTACTGCAGATACGCTATGATAGCGCATTCGCCCATAATACAATCACTTGACGACGTAATGTTGATTGTGCAACAAATTTTAACTCAATGTAAAGTAAGTGATTTATTTCAATTGATCGTATAGGTGCAAATTTTACACAGCCATATCATCACGGTTATCCTCATGGAGAGTGATACGCTTTGATGACCTTCTGTTTATTTTTTTTAATTTTTTTTTGAAGGTGGTTATGCTGATTTTGTTGTGATATTTCAACCTGTTCTCATTATTAACAATATGATTTTATTTAATTACCTGTGGTATTGCTAATTTGTGAACACATAAACGCAAATCCATGTTTCCTATTATTGTTTTGAGATAAATAAATCAAGTTAGTGTTTTGTTATTATACACTCATTTAGAAACAGCAATTTATGGAATATAATCACGCTTACCAATATGTTTTAATGAAATAACCGATATAACTTGGCACACGATTATACATTAAGACAACTTGTTATGTCTGAGTTGATCGATGCAATAATCGATAGGGACACTGATATCATTAATATGGATGCAAATGTAGCGATTAATGTGTCTTTACAATAATTATCGCATTAATGTAACCACCGGTCTCTTTCTGCAAATGCGTTATCTGTAATAATCTTGCGGATGCACAAAACAGCGCTGTATGTAACAGTTGCGTTGTTCTCCGGAAAAGGAAATCATACCTTGTGACGCTCACAATGTCTTTAAAGAGAATACTCATTATGTGTCGTGCATGTAGCATGTTTAAAAAGAACAACTGCCATATTATGCATTTATCTTAGTTACCCTGAATATAAAAAGGTGTGCTATCTTTTATTAATGCCCATATAAATGCAAGTTAACTTTGACGGCTTACTTTACTCCCCCCTTACAGTGTGATGAGATATGCTTTGAGTTATATGACTTTTTTACAAGTTTGTCATTTTACTATCTCTTTGTAGTGTATACGTCGGCTATTTTAAAAAGAGCGCATTAGTGTTATTATATCACATCGCTGTTATGATATAAGCATCCAATATTTCAACTTTGTATGCGAAGTATCACAGCTTTTTAATATGTGATTACACTGTTTGTTTGTATCAATATTGGAAAACAAACTAATTTCATCTAAGATCTTGTTTCGTCTTCAAAACATGTAAATTGTGTTGCGCATGTGTACTATAACAATTAAGTATTTACATTACAATTAATTCGTAATATTTTTCTCTGTTATTGTTTTTTCTATTATTTCAATACGATGCCATGTAATGATTTGCGCCTATTAATTGTGAGTGGTAAGTGTCAGATTAAACGAGCCATTGACTGGTTTAAGCCTCCAATTCGTTAATATGTTGACAGTTCACAGACAGAAACCCGACCTAACATCTGTTTAAACCCCTAATGCTTTTCATTGCACATTCCAATGCGCTGACCCCAGTTTTAATCATTGTTGAATATCGTATTGTATGTAGTGTCTTATATTGATTAGGCTATGTGTTATGTATATCATAAAAAAAAGTCCAGCGGACGAGAATTTGTGTCCCTGATGTTCTTTCTTGAGATTCAGTATTCCAATATCCTTTTAATTGTAATTTAATTTCAAAAACATACTGGAGGATGGTAACAAGTGTTTGTTTAATCAAGTTTCATAAGTACAACATTGTTGTTGTTTTTATGTACATAAATAATTTGCTACCAATTTTAGTAACATGATTGAAAGCATTACTCTACCAACTGAAGTTAAATTTGATGAGACAAGATGACATGAAATAAATATAAGTACAAGATGACATGAAATAAATATAAGTATCAGCTAAAACATAAGATTGTAGAACGTATAATTATATTATATAAATAACTGACCATCGCAATGTATCTCAGGTAGAAGCCGTTGTGCAAAATAGATTTAATCGATATGCATACTTTTCTAAATAATAAACTCCAGCAGTGTATTTTCATTGGTTTTTTTTGTATAGGGACATACATCTACGACAATTTAAAACTAAAACAGTGTTCATGCATTATTATGATGCATGAACACTGTTTATTTTGTTTGGTTGTAGAATAAATGCATACACGTTTTTACAACATTATATAATGTCAACCGCAAATGGTTTGCTCCTTTATGCATACAATTATGGTGCTCTATTTAAATCCTGCATTTTTGATGTCCCAAGTATTGAAGTTATATAAACAGCTTATACCGTTTGAATTTGTTTGCAAAGTTAAACCAAAATATGTGTATGTTTGCAAATGTGTTATTTTTTCGCTAATCGAACGTTAAAGTAATTTACTTCAGATTCTGAGCAATCTAAGGTATTTGAATCTACAACGAAACAACCTCTCGTCATCATATTGTTGATGTTGTAATGTATTGGCAAATGTATATAATACTGCATATCCATGATTATATTGTATTGCCTTTTAATTAAATGGTATACTGATATATATTTAATTGCTTTGGACGGAAAAACACACTTCACTGGATTGACAGAAGCAAATGCATCCTTCAGGTTATTTTTTGTAATATACTACATAATTAGTTCAACGACATTCCAAGAACAACAGTTGTATTAAAATGGTCACCATGTTTTGGACCCAGACTATTTTTTTGATATAAATATTATTTAATTTTAATGTAAATTTAATGTGTTATTGCAAACATAACCCATCTGCAACATATTTTTGATCAAGACATTGATATTCAGGCGCAAAGCTATGTTACCTGTGGGTATTATTCAGAAAACAGAACGCAACATGTTTCAAAGAACAGAAATGAACTTAGAACGAAGTACCAATATTTTCCAGTGCTGCATTCTATTGCAGGGAGGAGTTGTTGAATACACTGTTGGTGTTCCACATACCAATTGCTTCAACAAAACCCATTATATTGTAATAAAAGCGAAACTAATGGTCAACTACATTGCATATATTTATGCATTTGAGATAAACAAAAATGTTAAAAAGACAATTTAAGTGGTAAGGCTACTGTTGATGTTTGTAATGAATGTGTGTTTACGGTATGGAATTTATTTATTGTAGTTCTTATCAACTATTGCGACTTTATGTCTTATATAATTCATATTGAAGTAGAAAAACGATTAAATTTTCATATAATATATAAATGTTCTTTACTTTCAGTGTCTTTTATATACTGGCGATTATCTAACATGTTGGAAGATACATTAACCAAATTCCAAATGAGCGCACATTTGCGCAAAATGGCATATATAAAAACAGTTTAAGAAATGTTAACACATTGTTATACAATTTAAAGTAGCGTTTATTTTATGCACTCATTTCAACAGTACACGCATCATTACATATAAGGTAAGTGTGGTTAGACGGAATATTCATTTTTTTTGAGGCGATTGCCTTTTGCAATTCGCCCCATAGGTAACATAATATACGTTTATCGAAGAATAAAGTCCGTTTCTGCAATTAACCACTTTGCATCCAGATTCTGCATTCTCAAACAAAATAGCTCCGATCGCATGACATTAGTATTAATGCGCACAAACAGCTAACAGCGCGCGTTCCATCCATGGCAACGTCTTTTCACTGTAGCATAAGCACCCGAGTTACACGCAGTCCTCATGAAAGTTGTATACAGCGACGAAATATCGGTTCAATACTGAACTATCTACAATTTACCGATACAGCGCATTTATGTTCTTTCGTTAAAAGAAATCAACTGCGTTCGCGATATGGGCGACATAATTTAATTACCACGCGCTACATTTTTTACGGTCAAAGTAAACATCTCAATGTTCTCTGCGCTACAAAGATTTTATATGACAATTCGCCCTTGCTTTTCATGCCAGTTTTGAACGTTTTCCTTACACACGAAATACATGTTGTGGTTGTCACTTTCACAGCAGTTTATTATACGCCATGCATGTAGTAACATTCGGATTAGCATTGTGGACTGCATATTGTTATATGCCATTCAAATTTACTTATATAAAAACATGTGATCCTTTTTCAAAACTTAACTTATCTATTAAACTGTATTGCAATATTTTAACGTAAATGGACCAAATAAACTGGCGAGTTAATAGTTATTTTAATTAATTATATATAATGTGTTAAACATAATAATGATTTTGTGTAAACAGACTGTTAATTCACGTTAAAACAAATGCTTTTTATTCAAAATAAAGGTTTGATGTGCCAATATTTTTTGATAACAAATCCCAATTCGGTCCACTTTTCCGGTTCACTTTGTCGATAAAAAATTCTATATTTGACCAGACTCCTTTTCCTAAAGTGGCCAGGAAAACCCCTGTATATTAAAGTGAACTATCTAGCTGTGACTAACTGAAATTCTGTTTTAAAGGACATATTTTTAGAACTTCAGAGATGGGCATAGTTGATAGCTTAATATCTCATACAAGCCTGTGTAATTTAAACTATTTTTATGCTGGCTTGAACGTCCAAGCAGATATCATTACACTCATCAAATTATATGTACAATCCCAGTGTTTCATATATTGGTTTGCAAGAACCAAACTATAACAATGCTTTATAGACTTCATCTGTTGTCTAAGTTAGTATTTTCATTTCAGGGGTTGTCCAAACAATATTGGTCTTGCCTGATTTTATTGGAATTTGAACTTCATTGTATTCATTTCCATGAGAATAAAAGGGATTTCTTTTATGGACAATTTGTTCTGTCATCGTTTCGCAGTTATGAATTGGCACGTACGACAATGACTTGTTTTTAAAAGCAGCATTTACGTTCAACCCCAATAGCTTAATCATATATTATGTTGACAGCATGTCACCCTTCCTTAATTCCATCTGTTTTATTAAACAAAGGTAATTGGTTGGCATCACGGTGTATAGTGTTTTTACGACCACAAAATTTGGGGAAAATCGCCCCACCAGTACGTTTAGTACTTTGATTATACTATTGCGACATGTTTCACTATCACAACTTTGTGATTTATGCCTCCAAATATTAAGACCCCACTTAAAATTTGATCAAACTATTTTGTTCTTTAGACCACGTATCACATGAATCACTGCCGTTCTGTTTTGAAATCCTTTGCTTCGTGATGAACGCGAGCATACATACTGCACATTGTTTTGTCGAAGCACCGACATTAGAATGTGTAGAAATCGAATGAAAAACATAATTATATTTTGATAACGTATGCGATGGCTGATGCTTGATGTATGTGTACGTGGTCTTGATATTTAAAGTTTGAGTTTTAATTATTCTTGTGTACGCTCGTAGACAGTTACCATGCTGTTTAATTGGTGTTCATGTTATTGAGGTCGGTTATATTTATATAACAATTGTATGCAAGACATCTACAACAATTTACAAAAAAATGTATGCAGGCATAGGCTAGATTATGTTAATTATATAATAAATTGCAACATATTGAAACAATATAACTCTGATTGAATACAACTCATGGGTTACATTCATTAATATAACTCTGCTTAAACTTAAAACATATGGTATAGTAATGCAAAAATTGCAATATATTTCAACAATATAACTCTGCTTGAATACAACTCATGGGTTACATTCATTACTATCACTATGATTGAACACAACACATAGGGTAAAATAAAACAATAATTGCAATATAGTTCAAAAATATGTCTCTGCTTGAATACAACAGATGGGGTTAATAAATCAATTTTACTCTGATTGAATATAGCAAACGGTGAACACTGAAATAACCAATTATTTGCGATATGATAATAAGTAGTTCCTTCATTAAATTTGCATAGGTACGACACGAGAAATTTTACCGTTGTTCATTTTCGGATAATTTGCGAAAATTAAGTTGTCATCAATTCAATTTTCAAACTGTTTTTTATTTTGTATTACATGTGAGTTCAATGTCATACGACCCATATTTATTTAACACTTAATACAAGAAGGACATATAACACGTAGAACATTTAAGTATTCATTAAACGCAGCATATGTACATGTATACCTGTTTGTGTATATACATACATAGAACAAACATGCTTCCAGTATTATTATGATTTCATAATTGTTACAAATCGATATATATTTAATTTTATCTGCGTGTTACTTAACCAGAATATGAACATAAATTTCAACATACATATATTATTAAGCAAGTTTTGACACATAATACTACGACATACTTGTATTATTGAGTATTCGGGGCTGTTGAAATTTGTTTCCGTTTGAAAGAGCACAAGTGTTTATGTTGATATATTGTGTTGTTAATGAGCATATCACATACTGAACTATCTAAACGCACCGTTCTAGTCTTATGTTTTATGTGAAATTGTTGACGTGTGAAATCCGCATTATTTAAAGTAAATGTTTACAAAATTTACATATTCAACTCAGTTTTCAGATTGTTCACATCAATGTAGATGTGTTAAGGCTGGCAATACATACAATGTGGAAATGTCTTTTTATATGTATACGATATCATTATAATACCGTAAAGTGTAATGCCGCGAAAAGTCGCAGGCCTATAGGCATTTCCCTAATCTGCCTTATGATTCAACCGGGACTATGTAGACATTGTCAAAGATTTAACAATTTGACAGACCGAACATTAGTAAGCAGAATGTAATATATTTACAAAATTGGGCAATATAGGTCCATCTAAGATATGTGTGCACCTCGTATGAATTTACTTCAAAGCATTCATAGCATAACAAAGTACATCACGTGATTATTTGTAAAATATGTGTTTTGGAGTCAAATCGAAATCACAACTAAGAATATTAACATGAATGCAAGTGCCAAAACAATGTTTCAGAGCTATCGTGTGATCGAATTCCATATTTCGTATATTGAATTCCTTAAGAAATGCTTAACATTAAACCCACGCGTAAGCTTTTTTGTTTCTTGTTTATTGACTTCAGAAATCATTTCTTACACGTTTGTCTGTGTCAATTTTACACCTTTACAACTCGACTTGTTACAGCGTAAAAGTTGGTATGGCTTTGATAAACAGGTGTTTGTGTAGGCTTAGTAACATGAGCATTCATGTGCTATATTAAGATCAACTGTCATGCAAATTTAACACGATACGTAAGATTGATGTCGAGTTATACGAGTAACCTACACCGAACCTTTTAATATAACGCATGCTGATTTCAGCGCCGAAGCGTACTGTGACTGCGATTTATAACAGATATTATGTAGACTCCATTCCAGTATATATATGCTTCGCTTGTGATCATGCTTATGCATGAATAGCTACCATTGTTTTTTAACTAGATCGGCAGCTTTTACTAGTTAAAAACAATGTGCACCGTCACGTTGCGTGTTTGTCGAATAATCATTATTAGCATGTTCAAAGTTACCGATGTTGTTTTGAAAATTGTAATAACAGGTTGTTACCATATATTGTTATTATTGATTGTGCTATTTAAAACATTTTAAATGTATTGAATTTTCGAAAATACATTAACACATTAATTGCAAAATCTTTGAAAATCTAAAATATTATTTTCTATATTTTGATCAATATATTATGTTAAACAGGAATGCAAACCAACATGTATGCACACAGTTATAATGACAATGATTTATTATTTAGTATTTGTGTATTTTCGGGAACTTGTGTAAAATATAAATCAAAATCAAACGCAATCAACTTGTTTACCATGTTTGTATGAGCGTCACTACAGAAACCTTTCAGACTAAGTGAAGATGTATTTCGGTATTGCAGAATCCTTATCTTCAAAGGGTAATATATTAACAGTTAAGAGGGCAATTCAATGAAACATCGCTTTAAAGAAGAAAACGGAATACATAATTCATTGGTGTCGACATTACAATAAAACTCCTCTCGTAACGACAATATTTAACGTTCAAAAAATTATAACACTAACACACTTTATGTATGAATAGAAATATCCCGTTACAAGATATATTGACTTTTGCTGTTTTATTTTAAAAAGGAATCTTAAAGGATTGTGGAATAAAACAAACGTATGCTCTGCTAAAGCGAATCAAATGAACATATTTAGTGTGCATGGACTTAGCGTTTTTTTGCAGATTTATACTCACTGAAAGAAGCTAATGTGGCATTACAGTACGAACATACAAATGCTGCTACGATATTGTGTTATGTCATTCGGATGTTACAAGTAATTGGTATCATAAAAACTTATTAAACAAGTTTGATGAAAGCGTATTTAAGCAAGCGTATTAACTGAAATCAAATAATGTATTCAACTACAGCGGTTCGGTGTATAATCTGCGAGGAGAACATTTCTCACGTAATTCATACTCTTTAAATACAGTTGAATGGTAGTCTGTTACAATGTTGTTCTATATAAATACTCTCATAGTAGTACTAACATATGAAAATATACACGTTTGACAGCAAAACAGAAATATCAGATTTGAAAATGGCAACCTGCTGTATTTATTGTCACGGGGCTCAGTAATAACCTACGCTGTAATACGAACGTTAATGTTGTGTTTGCGTATTTACATTATGAACGCACATGTAAAGGTATCAGAAGTTTTAGTTTTATTTACATTTTGTGCGGTTTTAATAATTGTATACATTTCTTAAATGATTTAGTCGACACTGATTGCATCATGGATTAATATAATAATATAATAATTGCATTGTATTGCAACACGAATTGTCTGGTGGATTACACGATGATCAATATAAGATCGATGACATTTCATATATTTATGAAACGTTAACACGGAAACCAATTTGTTGTAAGGATTCAATCACAATAAATTAAAGTATTCAGCAACATTTACGTCAGCAGCAGTTTTTGTAATCGATGCAATAATCGGTATGAGATTCGCAATGCTATTAACTTGATATCATAATACCCAGAATTACATAACCACAACAGATGTATATCAGGTAATAAACCAATTATAAATGTAATGCTTTGGGTAGTGCCACAGACATTTACATCGGTTAAAATATGTTCTTGTTACAGATATTTTAATTGACTGCATCTATAATCCAGCTTAAACTCTAGCGAATATCGTTTAACCAACAACCCTTCCCAACTTGCCGATGTAAATATATGCACTATGCTTTTAAAACAATATGTGTGTGTTTTTATCAGAATTTTAAAGTTGTCTTCACTCAAGGATATTTTACTAAACATATTTTTGTTTTGTGAGGCCTATTGATGTGTGTGTCTTCAATATCAACAGCTGAACAACCGTTGAACGTTACAATACAGATCGCTTTAAATAAACCATCAAATAACGTAGATGACACAATCAGCATAACATTGAATTATTTATCTAACACATATGCCTTCCTTTTAAGCGTTTAAAAATACAACATCAAAACCATTATAAAATAATATACTTTCGTAATTGGTAAGCATATTTATATTTTACTTTTTATGTGTATACATTATTCACAAGAATATGAATGCATATAGTATATAAGATAGATATGTCGTTTAGTAATGTATGATGGTATGACATAAAGAAATACTTGTCAATACTACGATATGACGACATACATTTTATATTTGTGTTCCGGAATGTGAAAATCTTCAACATGATGTTTATGAGTCGTTGTACGAATTAAGACAATAACGAACTCAATCCTACTTGAAAAGGTGTGTACTCAGGTTACCGACAACAGCAGACAGGATATGATTCTTAAATTGCTATGCGTAACAAAGTGTGAACAAGGTTGGTACTGTTAATTTGTTGTGTTTTGGTGTCTGTAAATGAAGAATTATACGAAACTTATTTATCAAAACAAATTCACCCAAACACTCAATTCGCCAACAACAGTGTTAAATAAATTGAATTGAAAATACTTTAATTTAATTTATATTGTTCAATGTATTCAATGAATTTACAAGTTTATGTAAATGTTACACATGTAATAAATGTGATACATGATTTGACCACATGGAATAACGTTGCAAGTCTCGAGTTTATATTTCTTATTAAACACGCCAACTCAACGCTTGAAAGAAGAAACCTTGAAGATCAGTATAATTGTTGTGTTGTTAAAATATAATATAGAACACTATTAAAGACTAGATTATGGTGATATGTTATGTTATGTATGAGAAATATACAGTTTGAGGTTTTGATAAACGCATACAACTGTATTCTCTTAAGACCGTTGTGTATATATTTGACTGTTGAATTTTCTCTGCAAATATAAGCTCGTTCAATGAATTTATATAATCAAATTAAATAAATGTCTACATACATATTCAATACGTTGTAGTATGTATAAAACACTATATTATCTGCCTGCATTTGTCGAATGTGTATATTTAATATTTAAATATTGACACTAAAACCATCCACATCGTTATTGATAAAGCATGCGAGAGTCACGTGTTTTGCACACAAATGCGTTCACTTTCAAGCTTTACATTATTCATTGATTGCATAAATCTTAGTCAATAATGTATGACAAACATCGTGTGGTTATCATTAATATCACATGGCACAATACCTACCTTAATGTTTTGTTAACGCACTCGCCTTGCATTTCGCACATGGTAATTTGATTCGATAAGAAAAATGGCAAGCGTCAAACAATGTCGTATTATGTCGTATTGTAGGTGTATATTATACTCCAATAAGACAATCTAACACCAACGTTGTTTTGCAAGCCATTTTCCTTACGTGTAAATATCGCATTACAAGTACTGCTTCGATGAAAAGCAAGTTTGACATATAATATGTGTCTGTACATTGTCGTATAACATTTTTCTCTGGTTGGCACAGCGGGTCCTTTTATACATCCGCACTTTATATATCGGTTTCTGTGTAAGTCTTATGTTGCATAAGGTCATGTTAACCTTTTCTTTTCACAGATCAAGATAATGCTAACTGGGAAGTTTCATTGTGTTAATATATTCGAATTACCTACTAAACCTTCGAAATATAATGAAAAAAGTTCAGCATTGTATCGACAGACTATCTGACTCGTGTTTATGCTACGGCAACAAACTATACTGTTATATAGTAGTAAAAAGTAGTGATGTAACGGTACAACACATACTTTACATGACATATACAAGCAATTCATGACGGGTACAATGCGGACCTTTATAATGCATTATTTGTATTGGACGAAACACGTTGGTAACCAAAACCAATTTTTCTGAAGATAGTGGGTATGAATTGTATGCCATTGATCATGTACGATATCTCCCGTATTCTTCCCTGCTAGAAATATTGGTTACTAATCAGTATGTATGCATTGCATATTCATGAATATTTGAACACAAAGCGAACCTTGAAGAAAGTAATCCATAAGATCTAGCTGAAGGATTATCGGCACTAAATAAATACTTAAGACTGGAAGCATTCAGGTATGAAAATGTCTTTGATACAATCAACACAGGACGTATTTAAACCGTCTTGCTTTATAGTTAATGGTTTGCTGTGTTGCTTTTGCATTAAGTGTTCCTGTTCGATAAGAAAACATGTACATATAAATCCAGGAATTGTTGACCTCACAATTAAACTTATTAACTATTGCGTAGCATTAAAAAAAAAAATTGAGACTCGCCAAATTGTGTAAAACCTATTTTGTGATTATTTGAAAAAAATATTTACTGAACTGTGTTTAGAATTTTGTTATGTTAGTTTTATGTGTGTTTGCCATGTAGTTCTCTGACCTTAAGTTATTCGTAAAATTGAATGTTTATTTTTTGGTTTCGCTGATATTTTTCAAGCTGCTTTGTATGTTGATTTTGTATTAATTGCAGTCATTTCAGCGAAAACGTAACGCGGTAATATTTATGTCAATTTTATCATATGAATCACCGCCGTTCTCTGTTAATATTATTTGCTTTGTGACAGTGTGTAATGATTCCCCATTGCCCTTAAATAATCGGCATGTGTGGAAACCAAATGTAAAAGAATAACTGTGCATGGTGTGTAAGTATGTGATATTACTTCTTCGATGCACGATTTAGTATTTCGTTTCTTAGTAAATTCAAACTTAGTTTAATACTCACGTTGGCAATAATTCTTCTATATTGTAAGTGTTCTTTAAAATGAGGCTTATGTTTTTGCGGTTGTTTGTTTGTCCGATCACATAATATTTATACTCCGTTAAAGAATAATTTTCTAACTTGTTAACGTTATATGTTACATAATTTATTAACTGCAACATATATCACAAGTATTATTCTACTTAAAAGCTATACATTGAACAAAACAAAAATAATTGTTTGCGACACGATAACAAATAGTTGCTCGATTGTATTTACACAGATTTATTGAACAAAAACACGAGACCGCAGTTAGTTAAATTATTAAATCGCAATAAATTATCAAATTGAATAACATTATCATCAGCTGCTCGTGAAATCGATGTCAACATCGATGTCGGAATTGCAATTACATGAACCTGATATCATATTACCACAAACATGTATAAACGCGACATTCAGTTTTGGAGAGAATTAACATATGTTCGGTTGAACACGCTTATCACATATTGAAGGCCTCTATGTGTCAGTTCTAACCAAACATCTTTGAACTGACAATTATATGTTTTTATGGTTATGATGTCTGGAAGTCTGAACACGTTCGTCTTAATGTAACGGAATCCCTGTCCGGGTTGTTACCCTAAACAAATTTGTTCTTCTTAGAACGTACCTTAATGATATTTAATTCCCGATGCCCTCCTAACGAATAGCTTATACCCTAACATCAGGTAACTTTGTTACTATAATGACGTGTCAGGTACACACATGATACTTACATTTTATAAGCAGATAGAAAGAAGGTGCTACAATATTTTAATTATGATGAAGCTTCAATGGGTAGGTGGTCAAGTGTTTAATCCCTGATCTACACAACCGACTGTTTCAATTATCGGATACTTCAACTTGTACGGACGTAAATCTTTACAATTTCGGAACAGATACTTATATAAAATAAATACACACAACACATTTTTCTATCATAATATTGTTAGGTCTTAGTTCCAGTAGCTATATGTCATTAACATGCAGTTGATATCATCATGTTCTGCAAATTTAACCATAATGTTATTTGATGAATGTCTACGTCAGTTTAATTGAACTCTATATAAGATAAATATATGCATCACACAGCACGTAATGGACATATTTATGCGAGTTTTTGGATTTATGCAGTCAATTGTGGAGTAGAATAAGTCGAATCATGATGCGAGTTTAATGATGCTTGTTTCGAAACATAAGACTAAATGGCACATCGGTTAAATAAAAAACTCGGTTACAAATTACATAATAGCTTTTGTCATGTCCTATTCAATTTTAATGCGTTAATCCACACATAGGGCACTACTTGCAGAATTACGCCTTATTTAATTATAAAAGCAGGAACACATATAATAAATCCATTCTGACTTAACAATGTCAATCAGTTTTCATTTTCCCAGGATTATGATTTTGGTTAATAATTAAAAATGTTTATAATTTTATTGATTTAGATCTTATTTCAAAAGAAAACTGATGTCTTTCTTTCATTTTTTTTTATCAACGGTATTTAGAATTGAGGTAATGGTCTCAACCATGATCAAGTAATCATACATAATTATGCTTATAAATTGTCAACATAACTTTACAATAACCACACTCCAATAGTAAAATACAGAATTTACAATGCAATATAAATATTACTGTATGTATACAAAGAAATGCCGCTCGTGTTCATATCAAACACAAGCTAACACTTATTTATTTAGTGTTCATACTTTGCAAAAGGTTTGTACACTGATTTCAATCAAACTATTTAGTTTACATTCACGAACATGCATGCTTACGTTGCTTTATAAAACAGTTTGTTTTAATGTTAATTAGTTTTGTTACTTCGTTTTAAATTTTAAAGTGACACAATTGTATCACACATTAGAAACAATATTTCAATGCGCGTCATGTCACCGACTAAACACTGTCTTTTTTATTATTAGAAACTGCTAATGCAGGTACACCATGCAGGCTACATTCGGGCCCATTTTGTTAGACAGCTGAACATTCACCCCAAATTAAAGTTGATAAATTGTACTGCATGCACATCTTCAACGTGCCAATAGGTATGCATTCATCTAGATAAATTGTGTGCACTGGGCACGAAGACATCAACCACTTTGATAGAATGCACCTTTGAATCGAATTCGGAACTACTTCTACATTTTGCTGCGTCCAATAAATGGACACGCTTTCATGTTTTGTTACGTGTTTTTACGGCAATTAATGTATGTGACACACCATTCTCGTACACGAGTCACACATATGTTAAAGGTTCAATTGTTTTCGCGATATATCAAATTCCTTATAAAATATCAGCTAATGGCAATGCGTAGTGTAAGACCAATCATTCAGCGGTTATGTGTCGATCGAGAAATGATANTATATATATTGCGCATGGGCTAAAAACGTATACTTTGAACGTTTTCTCAAAATGCAACATAGTGTCAAATATGTATGTCAAATATAGAGTTTAATTAATGTTTATCTTGTTAAAACATGTGCATGTGCATACATTACAATCATATTCGAGTATGAATGTTTATATTCGACAGAGCTATACGGTACATAAAATATTGTTTTGTAAAGAGGACTCCTTTCTCGACGTATACCATTATACTTTGCCATATATATCAAAACCAATGCACACTTGCGAAATAACAAGTGCATTAAGGGAAGGCTAGTAATTTAATTAAAAGCATAGGATGTTTATTGCGGAAATCAAAACACTTATAATGGAAATTTGAAAACTATTTTTGATAACACAAACTAAATCTATACACAGTTCATGTTATTGATTCTACAATTGGAGTGTGTGATGAATGTCATAAACAGGAACGGATTGGCAAAGTATACGCATTCATGTCACATAGCATTTGCATAGTCAATTAGTTTCTTCATTTAAAATTAATCTGAGTAGTGTCGCTAATGATGTTCATTAACATATTGTTAAATTTGTGTTGATAGTTATTTAAATGTCATACTATTTATATTGAGCCCTTGTTTTGTAAATCACTCAATCATGTTCTCGAATTATATTAACTGAAGATGACAAACCAGGAGGAATATATAACATTGAATGTATAATAAAACATGAAGCGTGTGCATGTGTTTTTTTTACTGATTTATTAATATATTGCACTCCTGGATGGACTATTGATAACCTAAATAACGGATAATCATCGAATTTAAATAAAATGGTTAACAATACATCCACAAAGACATCATATTATAAACCCGTCTTTAAAATTAAAATTAAAAGCAGTTATTAGACGTGGCTTGTTCTATAGACGTATACAAATGCACGCGGAACACATGCGATGAAATTTAATTAGACATCTGTTATGATGCACATTACCTGAATTGTGTCATTTCAACTGTAATTGATTTAACTCATTTAAGTGGAATTGTTATCGTTAACGTTCCTATGTGAATTTAATGCCAATTTCCAATATTTCATGATGCGCGCATTGGCACGACCGCAGAAGAAAAATGGTTATATGTATCTGTCTGTATTGTCTGTGTCTGTCTTAACATTACATGCATTATGAAGCTGTAGCAATTGACTACAAAAGTGACATATTAAGCACTTGTACTGGAATCTTAAATACAATGATTAAAATATATGGTCCATTTCATATTGACAATGGTATACATATTCAATGACCATTAATAAACGGTATTGCATGAATGTATTTTTCAACAAATACTAACATATCAAGTGAGAGCAACAGTGCATTTTATAAAATGCAAATATATAACATTGTATCAAAGCAAATATATAATGTCAGTAAGAGTATGTCATCTCCGTTATTTTCTTTTCTTAAATATAATATGTATTCAGTTATTCGAATCTTCTTATATTTATCCCTTTTACACATATGATATCATATTGCTTTAATTTTCTCCGACCTAGCCATGTGTCCTCATTAGCAACAGACACGGGGCGTTTATGCGTTTTGCGCATATTTTTCTTCATGGTTAATTGCTACCAAGTTGCAACAGTGTAATCATCTAGGTTGGAGAACCGAGTTAACACATGAAAGACGTTGAAATAATAATACCAGTATATACATTGAGATCAGGATTCGGTGCAATAAAGAAATTCCGATTTGTTTCAATTTGATGAAATTGTTGTTTTTCACACGAACTAATCTGCGTTTCTGGATAAAATGCCGTTTATTTTATGTATGAAACTTGTCGATATTTATTTACTTAAATTTATAAAAGATACACGGTTTTACTGTCCATTGAAATTAAACATTTCATAAAACTATAATTATTCATTAAAGTTGGTGGCACGGCTTTGAGGCAGTCGTTGCAAAGCCATGGGTGTGTGTTTTTAAACCGGTCGAATTACACTTAGCCAACAAAAATCAATAACAAACACTTTCGAGTAAAAGCTAAAATAACATAATGTTCTTCCAATTTATATAATTTGACTGAAAAGGAAGCAGAGTAACAAACAATAGCTTTCGGAGGCACGGTTAAATGAAGTAAATAATCTTATAAACTAAATTCCTTTTTGTTGACAATATTTGATAAAGTAGCTTCATATAGTACACACTCCAGATCACAGTAAAGCATTTCCAAAAAGGTCATACATGTTGACTCGGATAAACGTCTCGCTACCAATCGTAAGTAAATCCCTGCACGATTGAAGTGCTGTGTTTTAGTCTTGTTTTCTGCGTTTTAATATTGTCAATTGGTTTTCTCCTATTTACTTAGCATCGGATGTTTTTATATAATGTTTCCTTACATGTGAGGAAATACTAGTCTTAATGACTTAAACAAGCACATGTTATCATTTTGGATCTAGCTCACACCATTCTATTTTAACTAAACGTTCGTCTGTGTTAAATGAGCGGGTTCACACTTGGTTTAAGTACGTCTCACAGAAAATAAACAATGTGCAAACCCTTGTACAATCCACACGACATGCAACACATTCATTTGTATTATACTAGTTTAACACATATAAACCTATATGTTGACAAATGTATTATATTACATTAAAGTGCTTGTATTGCCCTAAACAAAAAGGTCGGTGGATAGTGGATATAGTGCCCGCAAGGCGTTTGGGCAGTTCAATCTCTGGAAACAATATATAAATCTGTTTTAAGACGCCTTAAACTGTTTCCCCTAAGGAGACGGACTCAACAAACTAACTCTCAAAGGACTTGATATCGTATACGAAGTGACATTAAACCGACCAAACAGTAGAGCGCGGAAACATCCAATCACTTACCACGGGCGATATAATGTTTTTCGGTTAGGTTGTTTATGTTTGGAATTGGGATATACAATAACGGAAATGTAGATTTTCGATGATAATTGCCCCCATTACCATCTCAATGTTAGCTGACTGCAATTATTACATTGATAGATCGTTGAAGCGACGCTTACACTACTGGAAACGCAATCAACATGTCATAGAAACTGACCCATTGTTATTCAGAATACATTTGAATGTACTCTTGGGCATCCAAATGTATGTTGATAAAAAAACATAACATAAAAAATGGACCATCATGCATGTGTAAAATTGTGCAATAATCAAAGAAAAAAAAAAAAAAAAAAAACATTTGACAATAAAACAACATGCATTCATTGCCTCAACATCAAGAAGTTTATATTCCACGAAACCGTTGTTTTAATAAGGAATTTAAGTTAAAAAAAACAAAACACAAAAGTGAGTACACCATGGTTATCAACTATTTACCAATACATTTTATTTTGTTTTTTTATTTACGAGTGGTTTTACAAAAACAAAATACCCAGAACAAATAACGGGATACAACAAACATATATGAAACACACTAAAACAAAAATACAACTTCAAGAACAGCACTTCTTGACCCATACTGCAATTAAGGAAACGTGTAAAACCAACAACGTTTTTTTAAAGGTACAATTATGAATAGGTCAAATAAATCGTTCAACGCGACAACAGTATTACCTCAAATTAAACATATATCAATAAAATGGGTTTGTATAAACTCATCCGCTCTCGGTTACAATTTTAAAAATAAAACTAGTGAAATGAATAGTCCAATATTCACCGAAAGCAACGCCTGGTAATGTTATTGTATGCTTGAGTAAAGTAAATGACACCATACACAAGATAAGGTCAAATGCCATACGTATACGTATTAGTACGTCTTAACCATGATACATGACTTCAATACTGACTCATAAATGAGGATACTGAATACAACTATCGTAGTTTGTGCATTAGTGTAGCTCTATATTATCTTTCCATTGATTTTTGAAAAACTAAGATATAACAATATTTTGCACGCATTTTATTTGTTAAAAAAAGAAGATGACATTTGTAAACCGATGTTATTGATATAAAAAAATGCGATTTTTATTACTTTTTCACTGCAGGCAAATCAAAATAAAATCGTATATGTTTTTTTCGGAAGTCGACTTTTCTTCCACCAATAAACGTATCGCTTTTAACAGTTTATGAAGCAATACGCAATAAAACGTAATCTCTTCAGCTCATTAAATATGAGCAGAGCGCTTCATCTATTCAATTGTGTTGGTCTGCTAAGATAAATGCTGTCGTACCATAAAGCGCTTATACACATAAGAATGTTCTCCCTTTCCGTTTATACAATTCATTTTTGATTGGAATCATGCACACACATTATATTCATTTGACGCATAATGTGGACAATATCAATAGAGGTGAGCATTTACTGTAGACAATTCAATAGAGGTGAGCATTTACTGTAGACAATTCGACTAGTTTAAAAAGACTGTGAAATACACATGAAATATAGGAAACAATTTAACTTCAGAAACGATATCAGTAGAGAAAGTGTTGCATTATACAATTTTATAAAACAACACACGTGATAAACGTACACTGATCAGAACTGAGATCACCACAATTTAACCGTATATGGAAAGCATTTGGGTATTAAACCTAGTATAAGGGCTAGCCACACCTCACACGTACCCCATAACTAATCACAAACCAAATGCGCGTCTAAAACGATCACAACCAAATATACATATGCAGGCCGAAAATGACGTATGAATCGAATACTACCCGCATTAAATTTTTGTATTAGTGTGGCATGTATCGGGAATGTATTAACCTATTAGCGAATAGTTTTAGGATAAGCATAATGTTCCAACATAAATGGTTACGCGCGAACATTGATAGTGATTGTATTACAGGTAATCGGTGCGTAATTAAACTGATATGTTATGATTTTTTTTTAAATTGCTACTTTAGGTTATATTTGGATCTTTCCAAATATTATCAATGTTTTTACAAGCCCTTGCAATTACAGCTGCACTTACACTAATTCCCAAAATTCTATGTAAATGCTTTGTATTCAAAATTTAATACTGATTCCAATAATACTTATTATGCAATTATAAGTACTAAGGATTGAGTGTATTTAAAATTAATGCCACTAAATGCGTTAAATCAAGTATATATTCCTCGAATTATTACTGTTCCATTGCTTTCTTAAACAAGCATTTAATTAATTGGCAACAATAATATAGCAAAACGTGTGTTCTGGGCAGGATTGTTTGATATTAATTTAAGTGGTAGCATGCACTCTAGAATATGTGTATTACACATACAATAAGTAAGGTGCAAAATAGAATGATACATACAGCATCTGTGTTGAATTACATATTAATATAATGCAAGCTGCAACTATTGGAACCAGTTTTAATACAATTGTTAATTGTTGTGCTTGTTCGATTGTGCTTGTTTTGGCATTTTGTTTTCCTAAGACGCACATAAAATGTTTACCGATATATACTACATGTAAGTATTAAATAAAACGCATTGTTTTACTTTGTAAATATTTTGACCAGGTAAAAATTGTGTCGAACATTATATTCGATTTTAACTTATACCAAATATCCTTACTTTAACGTCGTCTATTTAACTAACTATTATACTTAGAGTTTAAACTTTCTGTTAACTCATCTCTGCATATGGTTTTAAATGTTGGTACATTTGACGTGTGAGACTATATAATTTCACGAGATATCGAACAATTTTCTTGTAACTATTCATATATAGTCTATATTAGTAAACGTCCAATAATATCTTCTCCTACGACTTTTAATTTAAGGGTTACATTATCTTAAATTACCACATATACCATAGCCATACTTTGGGACATAGTAACTTGTGAACAGTATTTCTTGTCATCGTTCAATATTTTCTATACTAGATTCAAACACATAATCATATTTGCAATAAGTCAGCATTATCGGTTTAAATAACATCACTCAACGTTACTAATGTCTGGCACTTCAAATAAAGTAAACTGTACTTAACGGTATTCAGAGTGTGTTAAGATGTGCATGTTTGATTGGTGATTGTTCTTTTTCAAGTCGAGTTGATTGACATTATATGTATGTATCCGTAAACAAAAACATACAGAAGAGGCAGTTTTTCCATCAGGACAATTCACACAACACAACATATAGTCGACCATATGGATGAAATAAAAAGGTAGTCATCGATTTGCCAAAGACCTCTCTGGTAGTGGAATCACACATACGTAACCCGGTTATGTAAATCGAAGAAATTAAGCAATCGATAATCACAGTTAAGTGTTGTTGCGTAACATGACGTTGTAGTTATTGATTGCGACACTTATCTTCGAGTTCATCGACTTTGAGAACCACATAAATCAAATACTCGATCACGCTTGATAGCCGGGATTATTTAGAGACATGGTGAAAGTGGATGTTGCTTCTAAGAGCTTAAGCGTCTGATCATTAGCTTTGTTTCATTGGCGGTTAGAAGACTGAGTCGTTTACGATGTCATTTATAAATGTATTAATAAATGTAATAATTGTTTCTCTACACAATGCAAGTAATCCTTGATGTACTTGTTCGATCTTAGTACGGCGACCTGCACCAACTTTAATTACAATTAGCAACGTAAACGTGAGAGGCAACCAATTTCGCTAAGAACGTGCTTCCTTTTTAGTTCTTGTTTTTTATTTCGAATGTAATTATATTGGTCGTTAACTCAAGCTCTCCAATAATGTTTAATTGGCTCGAAGTGTGTACAGCTGTTCATTACGCAGTTAATGCGTTGTAGTAATACCAATATATGTTGTTGAAATCTAGATGTGTTTTATACATAATATTTTCCAAAATAGTGTGTAGTATTTAAATATGTTCATAACCTAACTCGAATTGCAAACTGTTAATGAACATAAGTTTATGACAAAGCAACACGTTTTAATAACATCTCCTATATTTCATGAGCTTCAACACACTTTACAAAACTTTAATTTAAAGTCAACATAAAAGAACAAAACAACATTAACATACACATGGGCAGCATCAACATCAATTATCAACACTAGCGATGCAAGTCCTAAGTTTTGTTCAAATGCAAATATGTGTGTAAGTGGTTAGATATAGAGAGAATAACAGGTAACTGACTACTATTTTTGTAAATATCATGCAAGGCTTAGAATAAAATAACTGCGAGGCATGCCGAGGCGTATTCTCGGATTATTCTCGGATTATTCCAGTTAAATACTGTTACCAATTAAGTAATTTTTATCTTTATCTTCGTGTTATTCATCTAAGGCTCTAAGCAAAAGCGAGAACCAGGGTCTATCCTTAGGAGTTCGTCTTCAGGGAAAAGTTCTCTCGTTTAAGGGGAATAGTGTAAGGAAGAAATAGCATTTAAACAATAAGTATATCATATCTCTCTAAGGGTTTTTTTTCTCAATAAGAATATATAGGATTAATCAAATCAGCAATAAATTAATAATAATTACGGTGATTAGGGAAGGATAACTTTAAGGTTTAACATTACGGGCTATAACATCTATCTTAATTTGTTTATGTGGGTGGAAGTGGATTTGGATAGAGAAGAGCAGAAGATAAGAAGTAAGTTTCTGTTGAGTGACAAAATCTAACAAAATTTACCAATAACACTATTGACTATTACTTTAACAATTTTGACTCTAGTTAGATCCTTTGATATTAGTTTAGTTGCTATTACCCTTCATTAATTTATCGATCTAGGTATTCGCTATTTGTATCGATTTTCTCCCAACAATACAGTTTATTTACACTCTAACTCAATCGCGCACCTGTTGGTATCTCTTTTACGTCCGCGCGTCTCCAATAATTAGTACTGGTGACCTACTTTAGATATAAAGACAAAATTCCTTAATTTAAAAACAGATAAATTAGCGTACCATTCTCCTGTATAGTAAGTCCGGAAAATTTAAACCTTCTACCTTCGCCGATTAGAAAACCTCTTACCTAATAAAGCATCGAACCTAATTAACAGCTAGATATCAGCCAGTAATTTTTGTATATTAATATTAATAAAAACCGGTGACCTACATTTGAAATAGAAAATAATTCCTAACTAATTTCTAACAATTCTCGAAATAGTAAGTGCGAAACATTACAGCATAAAGCACCGCTAACCTAGGCTCCTATTTGAAATATACCGCGCTTTAACCACAAACTAGGAACCAACCTTTTACCACCCGCAAAGTTAAAGATTAATCAAATGGACAAATCAATTAATGTGACGAAAACAATCCATATGCCTACATATGCCAACGTGGCCGCGTCTCTTACAGTTACGCCCAGGGTCAATAAAGCCAGGGTCCATAAAACCACGTTCCAATTCGGAGACATGTCCTTAGATTCAGACATGGGGACCCCTTACACCGAAACCCTAACCCCTCAGGACGCTCTGGCCCTTCTACGTACTAACCCAGAAACAAGTCCTGATACCATCCCTGACTCGGCGCCTAACTCGCCTCTGTTCAAGGCCTGTCCGATTCCCGATGGATCGGCGGCCACATCAATCTCGCCCCCCATAAGGGACAACCAATCCAACGGTAATAGAGCCTCGCCCGAACCAAACAGGCCCCAGTCCGCCAGCCAAGCAACAAACAAAACCTATGGTCCTGCCCAGGCAATTTGGCTCACCCTCTGCCTTGGCACTGTCGGGACGATCTTTCCTCGCGACAAGGCCAAGGCAATTGGTGAAGCCTTCATGAAGCATGTAGGATCTGAACTTGTCCGTCCCCTTAATGAACTCAAGTCCGGTCTCCTCTTCAAAATAAGGCAAGACGCGATACATAAAGCGCGTCTTTTCCGCTTCGGCAGCTACGACTTTACTCTAACGGAACAACCTAAATTTGCCAAGGGAATCATTCATGTCCCCCAAAACGCGAACATTGAACAAATAAAAAAAGACCTTAAGTCCAAAACTAATGTTGAAGCCGTACATAGTGGGGTACAAAATAAATTCATCACGGTCACCTTTAAGACGGAAATCGCCCCAAACAACATTCTAGGACACTCAGTAAAGCCCGCACTTTTTGCCAGTCTCCGTTGTTACAAATGTCAGATGTTCGGGCATGCATTCCAAGCGTGTAAAAACAACGTAAAATGCCCACACTGCGCGGGGAACCACTCGCACGCGTCGTGTCAATCAAGGGGCGCGAAGCAGTGCGCTAACTGCGGTGGAGGCCACAGCGCGGCATATAAAGGGTGCCCTGTGTACCTCAGATATCAAACTTCCATAAATAACAAAAATCTGCGCCTTACTAACAATTACATTAATAACGTAGAAAAATCTAGTAAGCGCCCCAACTTAGCCCTAATAGCAAAACAACTGGTCGGAAAGTCTGAGGCCGATATACTGGCAATCCTTAAAAATAAATTTCCCGAAAATGAGGCTGAGCCGTCCGTTCAAACTACTAGTCACGTGCAACCACCACCAACACCCAAGCAACCCGCACAAGACAAACAGGCCACGCAACAACAACATCAATCACCTAGGCAAGTTGACCCACCCACTAACACAAGCAACCCGGTAACTCACAACCAACAACAACAAACGCCACGACCGCCACAACGCAATTATCATCGCAGACCTCAGGAACTCCATAAGAGCCCGCCTTTGCATTTACATAGGGTCCGAAGCCCAACATGCGCAATATACCTCACAAAAAGCAAGCGTTAGCGCCGCCGTTTCCGGTTTACTTCCGTCACGCGTACAATCTATACTAATTAAACCACTTAACAACCTCTAGCTCGTACAATCTTCCACCTTAAGCCCCTCAATGGCTACGACAGCAAATAATATTTCAAACCTTACCGTTATGTCGTGGAACGCCCGAGGGGTCGGCTGCTATAATACCAATAACAAATTGTATGAGCTCCAAAATTACGTAAACAATAATGAAGTACATGTTATATGCCTTCAAGAAACTAACTTTAAAAGTAAAAATAGACAAGTCCAACTAAAGGGATATCAAGACCCCGTGAGATCAATAGAAACAGATAAAATAAAGGGCACGGGGGTAGCTATATATGTTAAATCGGGCATCCCATTTACTGAAATTAAAATTAATCAAGACTGCCCCATTGAGTCGTGTGCTATCACACTCTTCCTTACTAAAAACCTGTCTTTCCGTGTACAATGTGTATACGCCCAAACCGTAGATAACACCTCNACGCCATCTTGGATTACAAAAAACGTACCATCACGCGGCACGTCCACCCAAAATTTTCTGACACTTCAGACATTTACATTAAAAATGATATATAAATCAGCTTTCACTCTTTTTTGCACACTGGAGGTGCCCAGGGACTGTACTGGTGAAAAACATACTTGATGCAGGTAATGAATGGTTATTGGTGAAACATACATTGTTGTTAAACATTTTTTTGTGAAGGCTCATGTCTCTTAAATTAATTTACCATACAGTTTAATGACACCTGAGCTATTCGGCGTTGAATATGCCGCATGCGAAGTCGGAGTGTGATGAATTCATACACTACTGAACGATGAGCATGTATGAACCTTTTTTGTGGAAACACGTATTGGTTGAATAAAATGATATTCTAATTTTTATATACCACTGCGTTGCCGTATTCTGTGCGTGAAATGAAGATTTTATCATGCGTATCCCTTTATTGGTTTTAAATAATTGTCCTTCGTCAAAGCCGATTAATGATTTGCATCTGCTGATTATATTGCGTTAACGATATCTTTGTAAAACTTAAGTTGATATTTAATTTGTAACTATTTAGTCTCAATTGTAAGCTTTGTTTCCATAATTGGTTATTTTCTTTGTGACAGCGTCGTGGATCTGGCAAAGCAAATCATTCTACGTTTATACGTTTTTTTAGGCACACAAAGTATGATACTAGAAACATATATTTTGAACGTTTAATTTCATCGAATATTGTACGGTCGTAACCCTGTTATTGCTATATTGATTATTACCACATATTGCGGGTGTTTTGTTTACCAAATATGGGAATGACAACGACAGACATGAGCTTATTTCCTGCATGCAGTACATTGTGATTAATTTATGAGATCAAAATGTGATGCAAATTAGTATTTTGATCATTGATCCTCATTAAGAAACGACATGGATTAAAAATGAAAGTCAAGTGTAGGACTAGTCTTACTGATTTCAATGCAAATATACGTATTTTATTAGATTATACTGTTAACTTGGCAAAAGTTATAACTTTTTGAGAAATATTATAACACAATACAATGCTTTTGTAGTAATTATGCATCACTTAGAAGTTGTTTACGTAGAACGGTCATCCATGAAAAAAGAATATATATATAGAGAGAGAGATTGGAGGAATATGCTGTTCAAACAGTGCTTATTACATATTTTATACATATGCCCTAACGCTTTCGACTTTTCGTCTTCATCAGTCGAAAGCGCTAGGGCATATGTATAAAATATGTATATATATATATATTATGGTTTATGGTTTATTAAACAAAACACCCAGAAGGCCAAAAATCCAAGTGGACACATTAAGCATACAGTGTTTAAAAAGTCAATAGTTAATGATTATACAAAGAAATAATACGTTTCATTGCAATAATACATAGTTTACGTGTTATTAAATACTTGACATTAATATTAATATCTATCGATAGTATAGATGTTATTAAATATATCTAATATGTCAAAATGGACTGAAGCTTACCGTTAGCTGTACTAAAATAAATGTCAATTATGGTTCATGTATGTAACAATAGCATACGCATTAGCCCTTGCTTGCTACCTATTCGAAACGAAAATATAGGCAGCCCAAAAGCTCTGATCATAGTACATTATTTTATTAAACTGATATAATGAAACGATGTCTGAAGCTAAAAAAACACGCCAAAAAATTGTATCAAAAATGACGACGTTTGGTAATAATTAACAAGTAGTTCATAAATCTTATACAGACCACCTATGGAAATCATAAAAAAATATAGATGGTCCACACGTCATGTAATATGATATATAAAAGTATAGCGGTTAATAAGAGTACATTGGTTTATTCTTACATAATAGCTATATTTCAATGCATTACAATTCGTACAGTACAGCCATATTGTCGTTAAAGACATTAAGGAACAGGCACGATACATTCGTTGAAAAAATAATAATGGTAATTGATAAAAGACATTTAAATATAGTTTTGACAATACAAATATAAACGACAATTCAACACAAACATAAGTCAACACAGTACATTTGTAACAACATACTTTGTGTAGCAACGTTTTATGTCCAGTTGTAGTCAATATTCAATATAAGACATACACATAGCTTATTAAATAGTGCAGTACACAATTAAAGTTACAACAAAATATATGCAGTACAAAACACATTATAATACATATAATGGGTGCTACAAAGGTATTTAGCGATCGAACCTGAAAGGAGTTATAAATATAACAGCTCAAATGTTTAATTAATAGTTCATTATTTGTTGTTATGAGTTCGATAAATTTGTACATATTTGGTCTTTGTCTGTCATACAGTGGAATATATTTTGATCTCAGATCCGTATATAACGTGCATTCAAGAATAAAATGAAATTCATCTTCGAGCTTATTACAAACAATACACTTTCGTTGAACTAATGGAATTGGTGTAGGCCTAGCCCATCTACCAGTCTCAACATTTAATCTTTGTCAGAAAATACGTAATTTAGATAAACTTAATCGAAACTTGTTTACATGGCATATATTCAGGTACGGTTGAAATTGAAAAACAGCAACATGTTTATAAACAATTGCCCTAGTAGAAATTNGCCTTTGCATCAAGAACTTATCTAAACTCTAAATTCGGTGTAAAATGTGCAGACAATAAAAATATGTTTTGTTAATTTATGTTTAGGAAACATACCTAGAGCTGCTGCAGCCTTGTCGGATGCGGAGGTTGAAACTGTTTGCGGATAACATTTAATGTGCGATAACGATAACGATTATAATATATTTTATCATACTTGTATTTTGTTATGTACTTTACAAAAATAGCAATTTAAATATAATTAAATGCAAGGAATACATAAATTAAAACAGATAAAAGTAATGAAATCTTTTATTACAACTATTCTGAAATTTAAGAAGTTCATGCCATATTTATTGCAAAAACAGTGATAATACTTGTTTTTTTCTTGATTTTTGATATTTTTCTGCTTTGCTTTCAGGCAGTCACATACGATGAAAGAATGATGGACCACTGCTGCGAAATTAAATATGGGTACTTGGCTCTTTGAAGTTTCCTTTCAATGGTGACCACGATGCTGTGCAGTGTGATAGGCTCATATCCACCACATTCGGTCGTGCGAATGCAGAGCAGAAATGTGTCAAGATATTCTTTGAGATGGTCAACTGATAAATTGTGGATTTCCTTCTTTTTGCCCTTCACTACAAAATTGTTTTGCAATCAATTGACAACTGCAAGTGTTTTCCGGTATGTTTTGAGAATCTTTGTCTTTGATGACTTTTTTTTTACATCTTTGGTTGTTATTTCAAAGACCCGCTTTTCACTATTATTAATTTTGTTTCAGAAAGGGTTTCTCTATGACTTTTACTCGAATTGTCAATTTCATTCGTGCTATCATAAAGTAGCTCATTAAACACACTCGGGTATATTCCAATCTGGTTTGAAAAGTTTTCGTCTGACATAAAAACTTCCTCAAAAGATGTCAAACTTATACTCCTGCACAACATCTGACATTGTAATGTGTATTGTTTTGAATATGTATTTTTAGTTTGTTGTTAAAGTCATAATTTTCCAAAGAAATGACATTTTAACTGTTTTAAACAATTCCTATGGCAACATTGAAAAATTGTAGTATACAAAATTTAAAGAAGTCTAAGAAATCACTCATTGGAAATTATTAATTTTGTTAGTATTGTATTTTTTTTTTTTTTTAATACTTGTTATTGTGATATTTTACTTGTTTTTTTTTTATTTATTTATATTTGTTGCTGAAATTTGACATGGCCTTTGACATGTACATAGGAATGAATGTATTAAAAAGAAGTCCGTTTGTTACATGACGTCATCGGCATATCCACACTCATTTTGAATATGTGGAAAATACGTTTTTTTCATTTGTTCAGTTTCTTTCTGTTGATTAAATATAATAAATCTTGGTATCGAATTGTTTGTTTTGATGAATCGGATTCATGTGTACAATAAAATATTACTTATTTTGTAACTCTTAGTAATATGACGCATAGACGGATATAAGAACTTCCTGCTGACTGAACATGATATAAACAAATATATCATGCAACGTTATATCAGTCAGATGTCAATGTAGTGGGATGATAAAGACATACAGGCTAATGATGGGTAACTGACGTTAGAGATGTATAGCGATGACGAACATGGAGTGTGCAATTATTTGCAATACAAGCATTATGAATGACATGTTCATGAAGTAGCGATGTACGTGTGCGCAGTCATACTTACGACACTTAACATTTGTTAAGCACTGTATATATGTTCGTGCATTGTTCTTTCTTCTACAAAAGGAAATATATATATTGTTAAGTACTTGGCCATACTCAGCGGAAACAAATTTAACTTGTGTCGAACTACGCGGTTAACAATTTCACAAATGATCCTGAATCATTACAATTCATACTGGTTGTGTAGAACGTTTTCATTTAACTATCATCGCGACATAAAACTGTATCCACATACACGTATACGACATGGTATTTTATGATATACTGTCATGACATATTATGATCTTCAGTCTATGGTAATTAAAGTGTTATTTTACTATCAGTAGAATAATATACACTCCATACACCATAACTGAAATGAGAACATACGTGCACACAACAAACATTATGAATTAAAACAAATATTGTTCGCATAAATATACATTGCTACAGTTATACTCGATGCTATTTGACAACGCATGTTCAACAGGAAACTACTACCGTTATGTGAATTATCTTACCGTTTGATATGTACTCCAAAGAATTACATAATATAAGTGTTTACGTTGTTTGTTGTCTCCAAATGTTATGTACCGGTATAATTATCACAATTTTAGTTTAGTGTACACCTTTTTATTTTAGCACGATTTTATCGTAAGCCTAATGCTTATTAAAACGCGCTCAAGTCCGTGTCTCGGGTGTAACCAGTACTTGGTAACATGACGGCCAAGAGGGTCATAAAGAGTGGGTCACCTGGCTTAAACAAATGAAACGGTTATTGCTATGTATGCTCAAATCAGATTGCTAATCATGCAATGTATTGCTTAAATGATAATAAGCTAAACGACCACTTTTGAAAATATGGTATTCACACGATATGCATTGTTCAACATTAAATTCATACCGTATGTTAAAACGTGAGTATATTATGTAAAATATTAAGATAAATTGCATGGTGGGTCTTTTTACACATACCTGCTAGCTTCAGGAACTGTTCTTCATATTACGAAATACAAAAGAACAGACATTAACATAATGACGGGCAACAGCAACTACTAACGACAAAGACAGCACATACCTACCCTAAATTATTGGATAACTCATACAATTAAAAAATATTCTATTATGATAATCCCTCAAACTGGAGACTATTTAATCAATTGCCACATTTTTCCTTCATTGATTTAACATAAGAAAACACATATTCAATGATTACAAAAAAATAACTTTTATAAATAAATTGTATACCTGTATAAATACCATGATTATAAAAACGTCGACATTGTATGCTGATCTGTTTGGCAAGTGTGATTGTTTCAAAATGTAGTGTACATGCAACTGTTCACAACTTGTATATATGCTTGTATGTCATGTGCCAGACACCTCCTGCATTAACATTAACTATGTTATAAAACAATAATAATCCGTTCTTATTTCAATTTAATTACTCAATGGTCAAGCTATACCAAAGCAACAGAATCACAACCTATAAAGGAAGGATGTTTTTTTTTAAATAATTACAGGCTTAATCCCTTCTTCCTAGTAATACGATATCGAAACCAATCATATCATACAAGTTCAAATTCCCATCAGCGTAGTGAATCATAGAAAGCAGTACAGGTTGTAAAATGTCATATAACGTTCTTTCAATTTTTAGGCATTATACTCCTATAACACAGTCGAAAGTGTATTTAATACAATTAAAGTAACTTTCTAATACAGGAGCGTTCTTTTATATAATACACCAGCCAATGATCAAATGGCACAAAGTTGTACCAACATCACTTTCAAATGAAATACTAATCATATGACATACCGTGTAAATGCATAACTAGATTACATTAAATCATCACATACCAGCGGAACATATAGTAATGGTTTTATTTCACAAGTTATCATAGGAAAGACTGCCACTAGTCACACAGCTACGAGTAAATATATAACACGAAATCGATAATGTTCCGAAACCAACATGTCTTTATTTGTGTTCATGCTTTTTGTTTATGTACATTCATCAAGTTAAACTTGTGATTTGTCGGGAATAATACCGTTATGACGCCAACATAATCAAGACCTTTCACTGTGAAACATTGAACATCATCGATAATTGTAAATGTGAGTTTAATTGTTTTTAAACAGTTAATAAGCACTTTTTAATCACTTATAATTCAAACTTTTACCACATTGACATGACCAACAGGACAGCTTGAAATCGCATACATTCATTTGTCTCATTAAAGGGAAGTTTGATAAAATTAAGTATAGTTCAAATCTGAATCAGGCGATTAAGTAACATGATAAGGCATAATTCTACATACTTATACCATAGGCCTGCACTTAAATGTGAACAACACACATGCAATACATGGAACACATTATTACTCTAAGAGCGATTGTTTTGCCTGTATGTGTACCATTTGTTCAAATGATTTCGTCAAATACAAATAAATTGTTGAAATTAAAGAATTATTTCTTCGAATAATGTTAACAATTTATATGTCTGCGTTGTCAGTTTTGAATTGCCAGCAATTTAATAGCTCCGGATGAATGTGTTTGGCATTGTAATGGGTGTGTTCGCAATTTGTTAAAAAGGACATATTTACTGCATACATATGGCTAACACAAATATTCATAATATTTCAAACAGTTGCACATGTACTGTATAAACGCATGATTTGTTTTACTACACCGACGGCATGCAACAAACATCTCATATCACTAATTTGGCTTCCCATGTTAAATATGAATAATTCAAATACTCCAATATTCATAACACAGTTATTGGACAAAATATCCTCAATTCCACTTAACTAGTTTTATATAGAAAGTACGCAACTCAGCATGACATTGAGTTATTTATATGACATTAGGCTTATTATTAGATAGTAATATAAATATATAATACATTGCAATCATTTAACATAATAAGTGCTAAAGGTGTATGGGTAAATGTGTCCTGTTTTTTGTCTGCAATTATAGCTTTTTTGTGAGGTTTGATAAGCCTTTCAATCTGAGTTCCCAAAAGTATTTGCAACGATCATTCGAGGCGATGGCTCGCTCGGATCGTGATAGAGCTCTGTATTATATACACCAAAAGGCACTTCGAACGCACCACGTACATGATACATAATTTCGAAATTATTAAACTAAATTCGTAAAACCAAGGCATTCAACAAAACAAATATTAATCGAATTGATCCACAATTTGACGAATTTTTATAACGCGAACAATATAACTCTAAAAAAAAACACGTCACAAATTGACATGTTAACAAACTGTTCTCATGACAGGTAACCGTTGTCACATCCTCGAGATGTAATATCCGCTGAAAACCTATGCAATTGTAGTCCATTCATCAATACGTGTCCATACACATTATCGTAGGCTACACATGATTGAATATCGTGTCTTAAAACCCATGTTCAATTAGTTACAAAATTGTTTAAAATGTATTAAGATGAAGATATTTGATCGCATTGCAAACGTTCGCTATGTGTAATGTGATAATTGTGCTGCAAGTATACTACGAGTTCTCCAATGGTATTGTTAACCTTTATTACACGTGTTACGCTCGAACAGTTAGAACTCATCTAATTGCACACACACGGTGTTTAATTGACTTTTAAACCAATATCCACCACATATCATGTATGTGAAGCCCATCTGACGTTTGTAACCATATGATGTGGGTTATCATGATTAATTTGAGGTCCATAGGCTTCGTTAAGCCATCGTTGATATTAGCTTATCATTTACAAAATTAGTTTATAAGCATTTCACTTAAACTAAAAAGCAACCACGAAGACTTATCGTTGACCATATGATCGGACATGAACTCAATGTTTTCACATAACAGGAAACATACACATAGGCATGTGGGTTTAATGCACATACACTCATAAAACAAGTGCACATCATGATTGAAGTGAAAGCATAACGACGGAACGACTAAGAGATCTTTGATCCTACCATACAAGCACTTAGCAAGATGGATAGTATCAATGAATGTGAAGAAATTGAGTACACATATCAAAGTAATGGCTATTTAAGAAGAATATATCCGCTCAATTCCAGCCAACTGAATGCTAAGTGGTTAAACTAATTGTTGTTAAAGCAATGTTTACATGATTGGAACACTAATCAACTGGATATATACACCGACTCCATGGATTTTCAGCAAGCATTTACATAAACTTCAGGTATTCCCGGTATTTTATAAACCAACATCTTTCAATCAAGTCCTTTAAGCATTGTGTACAGAGGAAATAGTACAATAATGATATTTAAAAAAAAACATTTGCCAATATAAAAGATGTTCTGCCATTCATATGGAATTGTCAGATCAACCAATATATAATATATTAGAGGCAATTATGGTGGAGAATAAGTCGAGACGTGCTGAAGGTATAATAAAACTTGTTTTGAAAACTGTGCAAACATTAAAATAAAGTATATGTTATCATAGTTTAGCTGCAAAATCGCTTACACAATACAAACTCTCTTTGATCTTGTCCTATTTGAGTTTCTTAAAACTCACACATGACGCAATATGTGTATACTAACAATGTAGAATAAACCATACATGTATTCAAATAATAAATGGGTTTCCCGACTTACATATTCCGAAATATAGTATTTGGAGTAGAATACATGTAGTGTGTGTTAAGATGTTGTATGTCATTTTGCAATATTCAAATTGAGCGATATGAGTAGTATTTCAAAAATAACTCTTTGCCTCTTTGTATTGCTTATCTATCTAAAATAATATGACCATAAAGTACGGTATTTTACCGGAACAACTATTACTGCATCATTTGAGCAGAATTGGACGTTAAGCACACTTCAGTAGCAATATTGTTTTTTGATAAACGGTCAGAAATCTTAGTCACACGGAGAATTCAGTATGGAACTTTGCCTGAGCGACATTCCCGCAAATCTGCAACGTCCCATATGATGCTTACCAAAGCAGTCAATACATTGTATTGATACAAAATTACGGTAGTTTATTTCGCGGCTGTTGATTTGAATGATGGTTATTATTATCAAACCATGTAACAGGACAATCTATGATATAAGAACAACGATGTTATTTGGTCTTTTTGTTAAAAAGATAGACATTAATAATTGAGTAAACCTGTTGTGCTTTTTCAATCCTCCTTTCATAAACACTACACGACGAACAACACTTTTGGTATTTGTCAATAGTAGCTGTTGCATGTCTTACATAATTTTTCTATTAATATATCCGCATAACTCATTATAATGGAGTGCAAGGCGTAACGTCAATATCCATGAATTCCATTTTCTTCAGAAAATTATCTCGCAGGATATGAGTTGTTGGTATTAGAATCCGCTGGGGTTTCGCCATTCGTGAAACTGATGTTGTGGCGTAAGAGATAAGCCTTCCGACTTAGACCAGGAAACTATTTTACACAAAACTATTCTTCTTAGGATCTCGTTACGAACGATGCCCTTTAGACAAGCTTGCACTGGCGTAATTTCCCCCAGTAATTGTCTGCCAAAAACTTGCTTCTCAATGGAGTTGGGATTCTTTTCAGCGATAGTTTGAGTAACCGGTTTCAACTGTCAAAGCATGAATGATAAAACGGTGTTGAGAGATTAATGTGTAATATCCACAAGTGTGATTTCTTGATAACGTAATGGGTGTATATGGCAGAGAATACACGAGTGTTATTATAAATGAACTCAGTGTTGTCAATGTATGCTCTAGTTGCATCAATGGAAAGCGAATATAGTAGTGGTATAATTGCGCGTAAGACTAAACTAGGTTAAGAAGCTTCCAGTCCCAAAGTGTGCGCAGATTATTTTAGTTCTTGTCATAATTCATGACAATAATATTTATATTTGTATTTACTACAATATACTTTTGTTAAAGACCTTGTATATGTTGTGTTATAGCTGCTTGTCATACAATTTAAGCATTGTACAGATATGATCAAACATTCATTAATCAATAATGTTACATATAATTAAATGTAATATGATATTGAATAGATTTATCTCTAATTCTGTTACAATGTTTGAACCAGAACAGTTATTATAAAATCTAAATTGCCTATTTAAACCTCTCGACCACTGCAAAGTACGCCTTTTGATACAGGTACAGGTTACATATCATGCACTTGCTCATGCGTCCTAGTAATTAGATTTGTGACTTCAACGTGTCAGATTATAACAATACGAAATTAATTCCTGTACAATAATGCATGTTTCGACAGTCAAGAAAACGAGAACTGTACAAATTATATGTTTTATATCAATCAAACGCATACAAGAACATTCAAATGACATGCAGTGCACGTGAAATACAATATAAGAATACATATTTTTTATAACAAACACACGAAAACTATAAACAAAGACTTATCGTTTTAATTATATTCAAATTTGAACTATTCAGCATTCTTATATCAGAATCAGACGATTGACGTAAATGAAATATAATTGTAAATTTGTGTTTCAATGAACTGTGTAAAACATAGTCAATTTCAATTAAGCACACATTTTTATTGTACGTACTCTCCTTTCAAATGATTTAAGTTAAATACAAATCAATTGTGAGCATTCAATAATTGGCGTGTATTTGTATTCTAAGCCTGTGGTGATAGCTGTTTAAAAACGTTTAATAACACAAAATAAGAGTATTTGACATAACTTAGAACTTCCTTATGACCAGCTTTTGACTCCCTTTATAATTGCATCCATATGGATAAAAACTCTATTGCAAAGATGAATATTTGCATCTAACACTAATGAATCAAGTCTCAAAACGCCTTCTTCATTATTACAAATGACACACACTGACAAAAACTTCGTTACGCAAATTCACTATGGTGGTCTTGCCTTTTGTCAATTAATTCATTAAACAGTATTGGTAGACCTCCATGATAATAATAAGTAATTAACATGGCAGATTGCGTATTACTATAAGCATTAAGTTGATATTACACAATATTCGGAAATGCTGATTACATATTATTATTTATCATGCAGTGCGTGCGTAAAAATTATTGGCACGTGTTTTTGAATCGTTATGAGGATCATGATTAACCTGATCTTTATTAAACCCTCCGACTCATTTAAACTGCCTTCATCTGCAATGCTTTTACACTGCGTTCCAAAAAAAAAACATTACTACCAATAACCAATACAAACACATAATGTATGTATTTAACCACAGGCCATCTATATTGCATCTATATTTAATCACTTATCGTTCTATTTGGTCGTAATTCAGATTATTTGAGTAATAATATTACAACAAATGCCTGAATATTCAATAGTTTAATACCAATGACGTGCATAACATGTACTATTGCAAAGTGATAGGATGAGATGATTATTTCAATAACATGCATAATTTACGATGTGTGGTTATATGTTCCGTAAAGCTGCTTGAGTCAAACATTCCAAATGAGACAACAAGTTAAAAATAATATTCGAACTAATGATATAAAAAGTAAATAAATAACGATTCATATTTAAAAAAAACACACCTTTTCTGACGTTTGCTTAAGTTGATGCTCACGCCAAAATAGTGTAATCTCTGTGTTTCATATATCTATACGCAATAAATCAATGCGAGCATGTTATTGTACATCATGCATGATGGATATGAATTGAAATACATTTTTGCTAACGTTCCTTATTCGCATGACAGAAACCACGCTCATTTGCCGTTTAATCATGTTAAACATCAAACCAATTTAGTTAATTAGGACGTGACCGCGAAAACTAATACAGACATGACGGAAAAGCGATCGTACCACAAAGCAGTTAGGGGATGAATGGTTTGTGGGTAAATCAAGGAAAAAAAGGCATAGCAATTTACGTAGAATATCTCCGCCTATTACTAGTCATCTAAATGCTAACTGAGTGCAATTAATGCATTTCACGACTGGAACAGCAATCAACTTCTCATAGAAACAAGATGGGTTTTAGCCATCGTGTAGACGTACTTCAGTAATTTCCAGTATACATTTTAACAAAATCATCTTCCAAGATACTTTAAGCACGGTGGAAAAGGGCATTGTTCAAGTATTATATTAAACAAACAAACGTTGGTGAAATCCATATGAATAACTAAACATGTAGTGCCACTACGAATACCGTGTGAAATTATGTTGGACTGTTGTTTAATCAATGTTTTTGTTCTGTTTTCTCCTTAATATCATTTTACGTGTCAGCTCAGATGTTTAAATAGTTAAAGTTTGTTCTTAAACAAACCGGAACTAACATCGTTCAATTGCATAGATGCATGCACGAACATAATAAAGTCAATAAACATGTCTTAAAAGATTATTCAAACAAAATATGTATAAAACATTGACTGTTTTCGCTCAAAGTCTTCCCCAACAAAACAATACAAAGTTTTAAATGAACATGGCTTCTTAAACACTTCATGTTTTAATTATATATATGTATTGTTGAAAAATAAGTGTTTTAAGTACACCATATGAGCAAAGTATCGTTGAATTGCATAATTGCTGTTTAATTGATTTATGTTGCATGGTATTTTGTTGATTGCAAGATTGTACTACATTAAGAAATATGTACTTGGCACACATGTCGGGTAGGAATGTTGGCGATATATTTAAGTTGCTATTGCGATTGTTTTATAATTAATTTGAATTTTTTGTATTGGATGGTAAACAAAAATGGCGTACATACAGGAAATTAATATAAATATATGTGGAATTCGGTATGACCCTACGTGATCAAGGTTTTTAATATGGCTTAAATTTTGTCATATCGAAAATGCACCCACAGTTGACACTTAATTAGGTATCATATTCAGAGTGCCCATATGTTGTTGTGTTGTTTTCTCGGATTTGACCTAGTGAACTAGAATTCAACTCAATCGACCATACTTCTGCCATGTGTCATGGATTTGTCGACAAAAACAGTTTGACAATGTTTTATTAAGATTCAATCATTATTGTAAATTTAAGAGTGGGAACTATTTTTGAGGAAAATCCCTGGTGCTGGTGACCTACATGACTAAGTTTAAAACTTTTCATATATTTAACAGATTTATAGTCTACCCCAATTCAATTCAGGTACAACATTGCATCAAACGGTAACGGCCTGCACATGACGGTCAACGACGACGGACATAGACGCATCAACATAACCCACTGTGGGCACTTTGTACTCAGTCGAACTATATACAGACACTGTTCCAAAAGCATTTGCAGGCTAAACATTTCGTATTATCGTAGTCTTAGTTCATGCTTGATAACCAACACATGTTTAATCATGCAATTGATCGTTTCAAGCTTTTACTGCTATATAAGAATAAACATGTAATTAAATAACAAAATGTATCACTCCCTATATTATAGAAACTACAGAAACTATTAAAAACAAGCGTACACGAACCTGTGTTTATTTAACCAATCACGGGTCACATTGATAATGACATATGAATCACATATATAAACCATAATTGCATCAGTTACACAATATAATAGTAAAAGAAGGTTATAAAGAAATAAAGCTTAATTCGTATTAGATGATTCACAATTAAAGTGATATTATACGCATCTTTCATTGTTGAATTGAGCTGAAAAGAATTAACAGGTCAAAAGAGTTAGTTAAAATGTGGTAACTGACCAATTATCTGCACCTCATCTTGCTACCAGTTGTTTATAAAAAATATATATTATAATCGATAGTGTACATGACTGACCAGTCCTCTAAGCCGAGCGGAACTGCCGCGTATTTAGGAAAGCGATACGATTTGAGTTTTTCTCATAAAGTCACTTTACTGACACCTCATTTATAGCATATTTCATTGAAGAAGCATGGCCGAATATGTGGTTGACAGAGAAACGAAGGTAAATGTATTCATAATTTCAGAATTGTCATATGTTTTCGCGGTAAGTCCCAGATTTTAACCTTACCAAAGTTACGTCAAAAACGAAAGTACGGTTGATATTCAAATGCATTATTTTTCTCTTTCAGTGATATTGTTTTAGAATGTTGATGCTGCATTAACAAATATAAGTGTATATGGAGTGAAAACATCAAAAATAAACAACGGTTGCGATAGACACCTATACGCTGTTAGATGCGTCGAATATCACTTTAAATAAAGTTTGATAGTGCAGAACAAAAGAGATTTCAAACAGAAAACAAAAAGCAAATGCCTTTCCTCCTCATTACTACATGTTTCTTATAAATAGTACATGGATGTTTATTGCACTCAGTATAAAATATATATGAACTCACAAGTAATACTAACAACCTACTGTAAACTATTATTCAAGATTTTGCATAATCATTATTCATAAATAGCATATAATATTATGCAACATTTATCTAAAGTTTCACAGATTTTAACAAAATACCAAATTAGTTCTTTTATTGTAGGCATTATACACGAAGGTGGCAAATAGAAAGATAATATCATGTTGTTCTGAGCTAATAAGCCAGATAAATTTCTGTTTATTTGAAAGGTTAATAAAATTATTATTTATAGTTTGTACATTTTTAAATAACTTTTCTCTATCATCATGAAAACATTGACAACAATTTCAAAGTGAATTTCTTCCTCTATGAAATTTAAGTTACATAAAGTACAGAAACGCTGTTCAGCTGGGATTTTCTGATATCTGCCAGTTTCAATTCTCAATTGATGACAACTAACTTTAATTTTTGTAAACAAAACTCTGATATCTCTTCTCTCAATATATTGAAATATTGCTCTTATAAACGTCTGTTTATGAACAGGGAAAAGTTCTAAGATAACCACTCCTACTTGTAATGCTTGATCGCCAAGTTGATTTATACAGGGACACTAACTTTCGATTTACAAGAGTGTGCAAAGTCTTATTATTCAAACTAGTAAAAGATATATTAAGACTTTTGAAAATATAATTAACACTTGTGAATCAGCTGTTCTTATCACTATTAAAAAGTTTATTGCCTTCACTGAAGGCAGCTGACAATAAGGCACTTACTTTACCAGAATACATTCTCTGTTAATATTCAACAGTATAACATGTATAATCAATATATAAAGGATAACGTCCCAGTTCACCATATACAGAATCATTAGGCGTTCGCTTATGAACACTTAAAACATATTGCAAACATTTCACATGATGTTTCTCGCAATTCATATTATTAAAAGATTTCAAAAATTATAGTTGTCTTTCTTGACTATTGGACTTATGCTATTCACTGATCTCCATAATTCACTTCCATATAAAAATATAGGTTTGATAGTGTGATTTAAAAGATGCAAAACTGTATAAATCCGTTGATGTAATTGCCCAAATAGTTTACTCAGTTTGAAACTTGCCTTCCTAGGCTTATTGGTAAGATCAATTTGGCAATAACTAAATGTTCCCGAGGATGAGAAAATAATTCCAAGATATTTATAGGAAGTAACATGCTGAATTTCAAATTATTAATAAAGTACCTTTCCTACGATATTCTACCACTTTTACAAAACGTTATTATATTTGTCTTTTTGAAATTATAAATTAACAACAAGACCATTATTATCGAAAAAGTGCTCTAGCTTTCTTATACACCGTTGTAGTCCATTAGAACTAGTTGATAACAACAACAAATCATCAGCATATAATAAACAACTAAAATTCATATTGCCAAGAGTAACTTGATCATAAGAAATATCAAATATAGATGGTATATCATTTATGAAGATTTTCAACAAATTAGGACTTAGGTTGTCACCTTTTGGAACACCGATCTTTGGGTTTAGTACAGTTGTAAACTTTTTATCTTTTTTATATGAACACAATTATTAGTGTACATATTTTTTTATAACGTGGTAAAATGGACAACTATACCAATTGAACATAGATTACAAAGCAAAACAGAATGCATAACAGTGTCAAATGCTTTCGCAAAATTTATTTAACATCTATACAACTTATCTCCTTTACTAAAATATTTTTCTAATAAAGTACGCACAACAAACATATGGTCTGATGTTCTTGATCCAGGTTGAAATCCAATTTGGGCATTATTTATAACTCCATTATCAACAAATTGTTGGAGTCTATTATTAATAATTCTAGTAAACAGCTTTGACATGCGGGGCATTACAGATATGCCCCTATAATTATTTGGGTCTTTAGTATCCCCACCTTTAAACAATGGTTTAATATATCCCAATTTCCAAGAAGATGGGTACACAACACTACTAAGTATATTATTAAACAGTTTTAATAAACAAGGACTTAGAACATTTTGTCCTGCTTGTAGCATTTCATTAGAGATGGAATCAAGTCCTGAAGATTTCTTATTTTTCAAAAACATAATTGCTTTTGACAATTCTATTTCAGTGATCGAGAAGTCTAGTTCTGAAATTGTTTTATTTTTCTCTTAAGATGTTTTTTTTTTAAATTTAAGGTAAATTGCATTGAACTCAGATTTAATACTAAATAATTTGGAGAAATGATATATCCACTCTTTCATTAAATGCAAAACACGGAAACAATGTTATTTATACTAATTTAAAGTTAGATATTACATATTAAGATTGATTTCACTATGCACAGTGTAATTCATACCCGTTTATTTTAACACATATGCACATACTTATTTGAATATTCCTCAAACGGATACTATGATTACTTCAAGGAATACTATGCTTACTAAACGGAATACTATGCTTACTATTTCCAGGTAACAAGAAGCCAGTTAAGACGTTGAGGATGCCAAGATTTAACAAGAACGCGTTACTAAGTGTGTACCGCTCTAGGAAGCGTAAGGTACATGAAAACCCACCAATCAAACAAAATAGATAACGTCGAAGTACCACGCCAGTTAAACTCACAAACCAATGACATAATTATACTTGAATTAAAGTGTTATGAAAAACTGAAAAGGGAAAAGCCGGTACAATTATAGTGTTGCTGTGACCAATTACTACCTTTATTGCGATTCGGAATGCCTGAAGCAATTTGGAATACCTGACGTTTGCTTAGAAGATGCATATAAGTTGATGTGTTTTTATTGCAAACTCAAATATTAACTGTTTATTTAATACAATGACATTCGACGCGTTTTACCATAACAATACTGAAACATGTATATGTTACTTTGATGTGACAAATTTTGGACGTCATTCTTTTAAACAAGTTCTGAGTTGGTGAATATATCAGTATCGCAAAAGGTGAACTTGTAGCGGATAGAAAGATTTGTGCAAATGCAATACGAGATATGATTTTATTAGAAGTGATCAATGTATACATGTTTTTTTCTTCTTTTTTATACGTATGTGAATACATATTATTTAAGACTGTTGTATTAAGTAATAAAGTATTGGTTCACTTACATTGGTTATTTCGTTTTTTCCTAACATAGCATTATAATCTAAAGTAGTGTTAATATGTCAAATGCATCCCGACCTTATTCCGACCCAAATGATTGTTTTATCATGTATATAAGTGCTAAATACAATTGAAAATGTTTGCAGAAACATCGTTGGAAGAAATGACGTAACACAGATAATGGTTAATTTTAATATAAAAAACGTGAG
The DNA here is from genome assembly GCA_007657795.1 of Dreissena rostriformis. NCBI lineage: Eukaryota > Metazoa > Mollusca > Bivalvia > Myida > Dreissenidae > Dreissena > Dreissena rostriformis. The sequence continues at coordinate 417,150 of VMBQ01000084.1, forward strand.
AAACTAGCATCATGACATATACAACGAAACGTGTAAGTAAGGAACACTCATAGCAATTATATTTTAGATTATTCGTCAGACTTGTCTATGTAGACTTTATAAAAAAAGCAAACACTACACACATCAGCTGTACATGTTTTTGTTTGGTTCGTGTGTTTTTATTTGGTGTTTTAGTCCGGCTTTGATGAAGGATTCTTTCAGGCGTATTCTACATTTAAACTCATGTGGTTAATGTATGGGTCATGGTATCTCAGTTCTCCGCTACTTTTAAATTAATAATTACATATACTGCAACGAAAGATGCACTTATTATCGCCCTCTGATATGCATCATCTGAAAAGACAGTAAAATAATGGTTAAACGAAAGTTCATATCAGAATAAGGTCGACATGTCATAAAATACACTAAATTAATTAAAATAGTACTGAGAAGGGCTGATACAAATTATATTATCTCGTATGTTAGTGTATAACCCTTTTGGGCGGCTAGTGATGCAGCTGTTTTTCATCTTCGGGGACAAAACCATTTAGTTGAGGCTAAGCTGAAAGAAAAAACAAACACCTTAGCACTTTTGACAATACAAAGTTATCAGCATTGACACACTTTAAATGATACTGACATGTTAAAGAACATGTTCGAACACTTAAAATAGTATAAGGCACAAATAAATATGGATACATATTAATATATTTCCATTTGTTAATTTGTGTTATTGCTGATGTTCTATATGTCGTGCATTGTGACATCAATCTTACTTTGTAATATTTAACTCTAAATTAGTATAAATTGCATTATTTCCGTGTTTTGCATTAAATGAAACGCCTGCATATATTCGGCTACTGCCGTTTTCATGTTTTGGCTACTGACGTTTGCCATTCTTAAATGTATTACTGACGTTTGCCATATCTGTTTCTTCTCTTTAAACGTATATTTATTATCCGATACATATTTTCGCCTGTTTACGAGAAGAAATATATAATATATATATTCGTCCGGTAACGCATAGATAGTTCTGTGATCGTTTATTTGTGTAAACACCGACTCTATGTTTGTTTTACTACTGATGTTTGCTTCTTAAATGAACATTTGCGCCGAAGTGTTCTCGAAAACCAAAGAAACACACACAACGCGTGATATACCGATCGCAAGCTTTATGCATGCCTTATTGCCCGCACTAGGTCGTATGAAAGCCAGAGGACGATCAGCGAAGATATTGACAAAAAACCTACCTGGTGTGGCTATTATCCCTCGTAAAACGCCTACTGACGTTTACTTTTGGGGTCACGTGACAGTTTTTGTTCATTCGCAGTGTATACATACTTACATCATTTTCAAGAAGTGACCCAATCTCTAGGTTATGTATTACAACATATGATGAATACTCTGGTGCAATATAAGTGAAATATAGGTAAAGCTCATTTTTCAATGTAAAATAGTTTTTACACAGCTTCAGCCATTGGATTTCACTACTAGCATTTTTGTTTTAATGTAATACCCATACTAATAAGTGGTTTAGTTAATATTAACAAACCACCAGATGCAGGGTAGTTTTCTTCATTAGGTCTTAAAACACTGTGATTTTGGTATTCTTTTAAACATATTACTTGATTTGTGTTACATTTGGTTTCCTGCAGGCAAAGTATATCATAACCTTTAATAAACTTCTTAAAATCATACTCATCAATCTTATTTAACAACCCATTGACATTCCAATTTCCTATTGTAAGAAAACTTCTTGACATTTTTCTTGAGAAATGGCAACTTTACACAAAAACAACTGTGTATAGAAAATACAAGTAATACACAAAAACTACTATTAAACTTTACAGAATAACTCAAATGTACACAGAAACATCAGTGCACTAAAAATACAATCAAAACGTTATTTCAGTATTACTCACAAGAAACATCTTATTTTATAATGCAGGTAAGGGAATTTCAGATCTGAGATCATTAACCATAATACACACAATGACATACATAGTTCCAGTTATTGAAATACATGAAATATAGTATTTCTCGTTAAATTATGTATCTGCTATTCATTTCAAGATACAAGTATGAAACATCTCAAAAGGTCAGTTATTTATTTACTACATTCTTCATATTCTTTTTTAACATAATTTCTAAAATAATCAAATCTATATGTTACTTTAGCCTACATGTGCTAATTGCTAAAGGCCAACAGTGTATATTATACATCAAAAATAGATAGTTGTTTACATTATTTATGACCTTATATCAATGAGCATATCAATGACTTATCATGATTTTAAAGTTATATTTCTTATTCCTTAGCACGATGTTGATGTCTGTCTTCAAGTTCTTGGTTAAAAGTTCCATGCTCCATTGTGACAGGTGCTTCTATCGTACATAATGCCGTCCATTGACCTTTCCCGGTACATCAGGTTGCTATTGTTACTAAATGTGACATGTATAGGCCTGGACAGTGTACTGACCATTTCAACTGAAAGCTGCTGAGTCTTCTCATTTAGATGGTATTCCTTTCTTGGTAAAGGTAGTGAAAACAATATTGGCTTCTCCCCAAATGCCGTATTAGTGGCATTGATCAGGCTGCCAATATCTTCGACGATTTTTTCTGACGGGTTCCCGTTTAGGTCATTGCACGTCAGCTGGTATGCGACAATGTCTGGCTGTGTGCCCTCATAACTTTCCACAAAATTCTGGGCATCCTTAATGGAGTATTTCAGCACTTGTTTGACGTGTTATTTCCAGCGATGTATTTGGCACTTAAATATTAAGTATAAGAAGTTCCAACCAAGAGGCCGAGGGTATTGTTGTTTAAATTCTTGCCTATTAAGGTGTTGTCATTCCGACTTTGAATGCTCTGATTATTGTTCCTGTTTGAGGGTGGTTTTGGTTCCTTATTACTGTTCACTTTTGAGGGTGATTTTGACTTTTTCTCATTTTGAGTTGTATCTGCTTGCTTGTGGGTTTTCTTAGGTGTCACCATTTCATTGTCTTTATCTACAAGCTCCTTTTTCACTGCCTCAGATTTTTTTCTCTGTATTGTATCTTCCTGTTCTGTTATTTCCGATGCTTTTTCATCTTTCACCTTTTTGATAGTTTTTTTCAAGTTATTTCAGAGCATTTACTTTCGAACCTCGTTTGAATTGAACTCAGCTCAGGCTCGTACATCTTAAGCGTATGACCATGACAGTTATTGTTAGCTTCTTTAATCTTGACTTCACCCTTTGATTCTGTTCTCATGATTTCTGTTTGCAAGCGAGATTCACTTATTTTCAAGTTGATATCCCTGATATCATTCTCAAGCTTTTTCTGCTGCTTCTCAAAGATGCCTTCTGTTTTTCCATGTCCCGTTCATATGATTCTTTCTGTTTCTCAGCATCATCCTTCATTTTATTATATAAACCTTTAAGTTCATCTAGCTCCTTTCTGCATTCCACTGCTTTCTCATTATTCATGGACATTTGCTTCACATCTGACACTGATTTTTGAGCGTAACCTATATCTTCAATTAAGTGCTTATTTATATCACTGATTTTGTCCAACATTTCCACAAGGCCTTTTTCAAAAGAAGTGTCCTCTCTGCCTTCCGCTGTGATATTAATCGAACTATTTTCCCTTCCCAAAAGCTTATTTACAGCGTCTATTTGTTCACAAATCTTAAGTACTGCATTATCAAATAAGGCTTGGTACATAATTTCATCTACGGTCTGCGTACTTTATATGCTTAATATCAGTTTGTATGTAATTACATTTATCTGTCAATTTCTTTTTTGGGTTAACAGCAACAAAATCATTTTTCCCTTCATCTGGACATTTAGCACAATGCTCACATTCATATTTTCTCGAAGTTGTGTGAAAAACATATAGCTGGTAGTTAGGTAGTCTAGTACATAGGAAGTGGCACCATGCCTTACAGTAAGAACATTGAATGGTTGGTGTCTTCTCATTGACGTCAAGGTTATTTCTACAAATAGTAGACGAATATTCAGCTGTGACTCGGTTTGGTGCGGTTTCTGAAATAGAGAAGAGAAGACCTGCCAAGGGTGTTTCCGAGAGCCTCTTCTTGACAAGCGTAACATCATCGTATTTGCAATTAACTTCATCTGATTTGTTGTTGCATTCATCAATTTAGAAGTAGTTTTATTTTGACACTGATACACAAATCATGGTAAGATACAAATAAATAGATACATACTAACAAATACTGATGAAAGACTAGTACAGTAATACATGGCATAATATAACAAATATAAGTTCGAATATATAAATATTACCATGAAATGCTAACCATTACCAGGGATAACACAAAAAGCGAAAATGAATTCACTTATTTCCAATGTGGTCCAAGATATATTGGTAGCCTGACACAGAAAGTCATGTTACTTGTATCAATGGTAATTAATACCGTGTAAGCACAAAAATACTAGTTCAGTTAGGAATGCTTAATGAGATCACATAATATATATCATATGTTTATGAGTATCACATTTAATGTTGAATCACTGATTTGTCATTCATACTTAAATCAAACTACTTTAAAGACATTACATATTATTAAAAAAAAATGCAATAATTTAAGATCAACATGCATTTGAACTTCCTCAGCATTAATCAATGCACAGTCATGTTCATAGTCTCTCACAAAATTTGCAGAGCTACTTTCTTCATACATTGGGATGCTACAACAGTTCCCGAATGTTTCGTTAGCTCTCAAGTAATTAATTGCGGCATATATGTTTGGGAAACTTTTGTAAGCAGAATAGCTGTATTCATGCACACTGTCAGAGCAAACACTCCATTCTGTGAATATTCCACGGGTTTTTCCATTTGAAACAACATACGATGTTTCTCAGATTTCCCAATTTTTTAATAGTTAATGTAGTATATAACACAAGCATAGTATTATCTATGCACATGTCAACCAATTTTTCAAAGGTTATGTTTTAATTCAAACTGGCCATTCGGTTATTTTAGCAAAAAAAATGGACATACCGTAATAATGCGGACTTTTCTAGATCAAAGAGCGTTTTTATTCCTTCTTTGATACAAACGAGCATCCTTACCAAAAGCTGAACTAATGGTAAAAACTAAAGAAAGTAATCATTGTTAAATGTAGGATTACAAGTAACTTTTCGACTTTGTTAATTGCCTAACTGAAGGGGTATTAACCTTTTTTTACTTATATTTAGGCACTCTATAGTTGACACCAAACATATATTACGTGTTAAATTGTTGAATTAGTTTATTACCTATAATGATTTTAGGTAAATAGCTCTGTCCCTTTTTACCAGTGAATACCAGATCATATAATTACAATTCGAAAATCATTCCGGATATTGTTATTTATTCAAATGTGTAGTGCAAAACAATGTGTGCGTTTGTAAACAAAGGGGAACAATACACATGTTTATGTAATCATCATTGAATATAACAGACTTGATGTAAAAAAATAATAGAGTATAATGTATTGACGGTTTTGCATGCCTACAATTTGATACTTATTTTAATAAGTATATAATCCACATGACTGTCCTAACATTAATTTGGACTTTTACACTGAATCAAGTCTCACAACTATTTCAACTTTATGAAAGCATGAAGAGTACGATTATAACACACAAACTGTATTGTTAGAGCAAGCAAGTAAACCGTAAAGCAATGTGCTCTTCGAATATTATGCTGAGAAATGAGACATAACATCACGGAAATTGTTTTAAACGTTGAAGATATCCGCCCATTAGCAGTCATCAAAATACTAACTAAATGCTATTTTCGACATACACCTGTAAGGTGATCGTATAAGAGATGTTTACAGAATTTCATCGGCAATCAACTTGTCATCGAAACTGACCCAATGGGTTTTTAGCACGCATTTACTTAACGAATGCCCGATATTTGTTTGAACAACGTCTTTTAATAAGGTCCTTAAAGCAGTGCGTACCACTGAAATTGTACAATTATTATATTAAACACAAACGTTTTACAGTATGCATATACATCCATATATTACCTTTACGTTAGTAAAAACGCTATTACTATTTGTTCAATTTATATAACGCTGAGAAAAATAAACATTCAAAATATTGTTCGTTTTAAATGTCAAACACTCATTAAAGTAACAACGGAACTAAATTGTGTACAAACATCATTTAAAAGTGAGAGGTAATAATATGCATGCTAATAACAGCAATCTGCTTATTTATAATAAATGTAGTGTTTTCTGCTGCAATATTTGATTTCCCCATCCGTCATTTAACAATTATATATAGTGCCAATAATGGTCATTTGATTTCACTGTACCATTACACGTTGATAATAAACGTTATAGTTTATTCAAGAAGAAAAATGGAAACTTCTGACAGTTTTGTCTAGATCACCTATATATTTAGAAAATTCCAATCGTTGGTCATAATTTAACGGATGAACATATGCATGCTTATTGTACAATACTGTTTTTTTCGTAGGTGATATTATTATTTAAGTTAATGTCAATATAAATGTATGAACCATAGTGGTCGCTTTCAGAGTGCTCGGGCTCAAAAATACCAAACTGTATTGGCTACCATGTATTTGTTTACTCTATCGAATCGATTAATGTTCGATTTCGTGCTATTATCGGTGTTGATTCGTGTATTACATTTGTCATGTTGCTCAGATATAGTATATATATATNATGTGTTATTAAAACTATAACATTTAAATTAAGTGTAATCGGCAATAATACGTGTGATGTTACAATGATCCTAAGCATATGCATATTTGGAATCATTCCCAAAGGTGCAGATGTGTAGCGATATTTTGAGGACGATATGTATTAACTTATAACTATGAGTATACATGATTTCAATCATTATGATTTATCTAGGATTTGTGTCAAAGTTCAAAAGGCGGGTTGGTCAGAAAGATTACGAAATATATGCTTATTAGACCGTGGAGTGATCGTTGCATTTCTTTACAAAAAATGATGTCGTGACCTTACGTTTGGTGTCTGTAGAAAACAGAAAGTATTTCGCATACATTAACATTTTTGTCGGATACTTTTAATACGTTTGTGAAATATTGACAGGACGGATCCTTAGAGGGTTTAAGGAAATGACCCGGATCACCAAATCATGCAAATAGCTTAGCCATATCCTACTGATTAATAGTATTTAATTGCATGCAGTACATCACCAGATCATACAAATAGCTTAGACATATCTTACTGATCAATAGTATTTAATAGCATGCAGTATCACAATAATCTTACATAAGACAGTAAATCTGTGACACAAGTCACACGTTGAAGTTCCTTCTGATTCAAAGATAGCATACTGATTTTGAACAAATCAATGATTATTTTTTTTTGATTGCATACCGTTTCAATAAATGGCTGCGCACCTACATAGACACACTCGATACTTGATGTATATTGCTAATTTCGGACAGTTAGACATTGTAATAATGAAGTACGGGCTATCATTTAATCTATATTGCAATGCCATTGCGTTAGATGTTAATGAAATTGTGCAATAAAAAGACAATCAATGTTGACCGATTTAAGAACGTTAATTAAGTACTGACATACACAAAATGTTTATATGTATATATACCAATTAACACCAATTATACCCAAATACTCCGTGTAGTATTTCATCCTTTACATGCGATTACAAATCCCCCATATGTATTATAAAGGATACCTGTTCTTGATATACGGCTAAAAAATCGCTCCGTATATACATATTAACTTTAGATAGTTGATGGATATTGCAGAGGACTTGAAACTTGCAAATTTTGTCTAGCAAATAATTATCGGAATTTATACAAACCATTGGGTTATGAAGCAAACACCATACCTCTCGTTATGATGCGGAAAGGCATCGTATAATTAACGTGTTTGCTGAATTCATTTCCAATGGGAATGTCTTAATTTACTGCCTAGACCAGTCTTGATTAAAGTGCTCATGTTTGGTTTCTTTTAAATGTCAAATACCATCCTTCCGAAAGCTTTTTTAATGATGAAAACTTAAGAACGTTATTGACATATTATGTTGATGGTTTATCGGTTCTTTTCGAATTATTAAGCCCAAACAATATACTTACATCTAATGGCATTTAAAGGCTGCTACGAGAAACTAAATAGGAATAATTAAAGATACATTCTGAGAACGTTCAAACAATACCACTTGTCAATATAAGACTCCACACTGGTCACTATACATATTTTTTTAAATTACCCGTTAACACATATGACTAATACTGTGCCGAAATAGACTTATATATAAATTGTATATGAATACATATTGATCTTACGTATAGTCAAGTATCAGTAGCACTAATTTAGGAACAGTCATTGTATATAATGTAGTGCACTTTTTCCTAACTCGTGTCAAATATAATCTTTTAAACCATTCCGTACAAGAGTTATATATCGAAATGTGTATACACAACATTTGTCAGAACAAGTTCTACCCACTTCAGACAAGACAAATGTCACGTTTTAACCTGTTTATTATTTCAAAACGAAGAGTGGACAAAACAACGCATTGAGAATTCAAACTGGAAGATACGCACGTAATAATATTCCCCGTTATGAACGATATTGTCAATGTTGTGATCAAAGGGACATAGAAGATGAATTCCACTTTATATGTAAATGTCCATGTTTCCGCCAATTAAAACAAAAATATATAACAATTGTTAACTATGTGAATCAATCAGTTTTTAAGTTCCATACTTTATTGAACTCAACTTGTAAAATTGAAATTATAAATTTGTGTAAATATATGAAGGAAGCTCTAGCCGTAAGATATTCTATCACAAATAATATTGTCAACGAAAACTAAAGTTGTAACTTATTGCTAGTAAAATGATATATATTTTACTACGGTACTGTAAAGTCGTTCTTCTTTGTTAAATATACTTTGTTTCAAATTGTTATATTACATTTTGTATTTTGTTATAACTCATACGTTGTAATATAGACCCGTGACAATATTTTGTATTATATTTTGTGTATTTAGACGATGTACATTTGTATAAGTCTTAATAAACTGTCTGTTCTGTTCTGTTCTGTTCTGTTCTGTTCTGTTCTGTTCTGTTCTGTTGAACTAATTTAGCACATCTTATCGTTTAGACTGTATATATTTCGGATTAATGCATCATTGAATATTGCAATTACGGTTTAAATTTATGGAATTTTTGGTTTGAATGATGTCTCTTATTAACAAAAATCCAATTTAGGCGGAAATTGTCGTCCCTGATTAGCCTGTGAGAACTGCACATGCTAATCTGGGATGACACTTCACGCACAAGCATTTTGCCCAGTTTTCTCAGAACACGCCACAAATATTCAGTCTCATTAACCAGTATTAATTTATGAATTTTGTATATTTATATATAGTAATACTTCGTGCTTTGTTTGGTTGGCCTGTATCTTAAACTTATCGTCATGGTCTTAAATAATAAGGAAGAATATCTTACAACTGATGATATATATGGAAGATAACGCGACGATGAATGGGAATTTAAGAAAAAACTAATTTGCAAAGTTTAAAGTGTGAATTAACTTAAGAGCAATTTGATATGAACGGTTAGACAAATAAATCGGAGATTAAAAAGGCAGGACATTCACATTGACGATGTCATTTTGAGTCAAAGTTCAATACATGTTAAATTTGACACTATGACTAATTGTTTCGTAAGTTGAATCTCCTGTCTATGATTGTTCTATCATCCTTCATCATTACCATCACCACAATCATTATCGTCATCGTCATCATCATAATCATCATCATCATCGTCGTCGTCGTCGTCGTCATCATCATCATCATAATCTAAATCATAGTCCACATCAATAGTATTATCATCATTATCATCATCAACATCAACACTATCATCATCATCATCATCAACATCAGCCCCATCATCAACACCATCATCATCATCAGCATCATCATCATCATCATCATCATCATCATCATGGTCTTTCCATCTTTATGAGAATACAAATGATAAAGTAAGCAATTAATCTCAGCTTTTCTACTTCAAACGAGAAAATAATCCTACCGATAATGTAAAATCAAAACTTTTAAACGGTTTTATTTAATAAACAATTTAATAATTATTAATAAAACATAGATACCAATATAACATTTACAGCAAATAACATATAGACATCATAATCATCGTCATTATGCATATGTATATTTTAACAGCACAACACTAAAATAGAGCCTTATTCACATAGAGGTATATTCTACACGGTGTAAACATTGCACACTAATCAACATTACCATATCAAACCCAACATAGTATTGTATAATGACGTTAAAAATGCACCCATCATTTTGTAACATTATCATACTCGAAGTGTGTTTCAAAAATCAGCTTTATACACGAATGTCTTATTTTACAAAAGCATGACACATACAAATGATCAAATATACTCAAAACATTTTTATTTTATATATCCCACCTTTACATTTTAGTCGCGCTCTGTGAAAAGGGGGTTTACTGCGTAAATCGTCGTCCCAGATAAACCTGTGCTGTTCGCACAGGCCTATCAGGGATTTAACTTTACGCTTTTATTATATTTTTCGTTTAAAGAAGGTCTCTTCTTAACAAAAATATATTTTAGGCGGAAAGAGTCGTCCTTTATTAGCCTGTGCTTATCTGGGACGAAACTTTACGCACATGCATTACACCCCCTTTTGACAGAGCGAGGCTCATTAACTTTTTTTAGGTTTATATGACTCTGGTTAAATTTCATTGTGCCTCCACTCATGATATACTACGTAAGTAAGATAATGATCTGGGTTATATAAATCTGGTTCAATTTCTTTAACCGTCACTGTTTATTTAATACGTAACCTGTATTTATGATCAGAGTGTCTTATCTTTCCTTCCGTACCTTGAATCTTACCGTTTGATATGCAGCGTTAGTTAGACTCTATACCATTTACATTTCCGTAGTTAGATTGTATGGACTTTCAGTGTTAATGTGCTTCACTGGTTGAATTGTATTAGTTTTAAACCTATTTATTTAAGCTAGATTGAATCGAAAGCCTAAGGCTTATTGAAAAGCTCTCGATTCCGTTGCCTGTATAGAACTATTACTTTGTGTCTTCGGGGGAGATTTAGAGAACTCCCCCACAGTGGGGATCGAACCCATGACCCCCCGGTCGCTAGACTGACACCATATCTACTACGCCACGGCGTTCGTGCACTTATTTTACATTTTAAGTTGTCGCCGTCCTTGGCAAGACCAGTACATGTCTTTATGTCACATTAAGCTAACTTATAATAATAATTACTGATAAAGATTGACGGTATGTGCTAAAGTGTTAGAAGTCGCAGATCTGTTTGACTTGTCGTTTATATATCACCATTAACGACATGAACACATTTCGCTATTCATTATTTACCCATAATTCCATATGCTTCATTCAGACAGCCTACGTGTGGCCCCAATCGTAGATGAAACCTTAAAACTTACAGGACACAGTGTAATCTGCAGCTGCAACTTTCTCATTAGCAAGACTAGGTAACTATCCAATCACATTTGATGAATTTGGTGTCTATACCTAAGTTTCGAGGGGCAAAGAACACAAACTGCTCATCAGACATTGTTTAAGTTTAATATAGTACACACAAATCCAACATGACGTCAAAAATGGCCGCCAAAACCTATTTATGATCAGAACTATGTAACTATCCACTCAAATTTGATGAATTTGGTATCTATACCCAGGTTTCAGGGGGCAAAGAACACATTTATATCATCAGACAAAGTGTAAGTTAATTATGTTACACAGAAATCCAACATGGCGTCCAAAATGGCCGCCAAGATGGCCGCCAAAACCTATTAATGATCAAAACTATGTTACTATCCACTGAAATTTGACGATTTTGGTGTCTATACATTGGTTTCAGGGGGCAAAGAACACATTAAGATCATCAGACATTGTATAAATGTATTTTATTACACACAAATCCTACACAGCGTCCAAAATGGCCGCCAAGATGGCCGCCAAAACCTATTTATGATCATACAATATAACTATGTAACTATCCACTCAAATTTGATGTATTTGGTGTCTTTACCCAGGTTTCAGGGTGCAAAGAACACATTATATATCAACAGACAAAATATAAGCTAATTATGTTACAAGTCCATAACTTGTTACTCAAACGTTATGGTTGTTATGTAAAACGCCATATTTAAGGAGACAATTAACACTTTAATCGAATTGAAGTTATCACTAAGCAGTTGAATGATCATAAAATCCAATTTACGACATTTGGAAAAGAGAATGAACTAGCACATGACTTCATGATAGGATCAGGTTTTACTTACTTATGTAGACTTTATTTTGTATCGTTGCTGAACATCATTGAAGATTTATTACAGCCTGAATTAACATGAGTTCTTTCAAAAGGTAAATATTATACACTTTTCAGGTGCGTGTTATCTTTGTTATAATGAACGTCTTCTTAGCCATCGATCCCCACTGTCTCTTGTCCGTAATGCCTTTCTCTGAATCTACAAAAGACTCAGCTATTGCGGTGTATGAGTCGCCCTCTTCCATAGTCAACGATACAGCAAAGTGCCACCATCATGCATCTGTTTCATGAATACAGTTCATCACAGCCTCACATGATGTGTCTACAGCATACTCTCAAATTGCCTGAACGATCTGAGGCTTATCTGCTGTACAAAGTATGTTCTTGGCTTAAAAGAAGGCAGCAGGATGAGAGCTCAGTTCATAAGACAATACGACTGCAAGTGAAGGATCTCCAGATGTTGACACCACCAGGAAACACAGAAAAGCAGAATAAAAAGCACGGTCAGAAGCAATCTTAACAGCCAAGCTATTCCCAAGAGCTTTGGCTCTGTATTTTCTCGTTAATTTATGAGCAAAGACCGACTTTCCTATGATTTCTCTTATTATCGTTTTCCCAACCGCCTCAATTTCATGAACATTTACATCTGACCCAGCCACTATCTCATTGACCATGTTTCTCAGTTTAGGGTCAGCTGTGTATGGTGAGCAGGTTGTAATCTGTGTCTGCATTTTCTCTGGATCTGAAGAATACCCATTGCATGCACAACTCAGTTGAGTCTTTGTTTTGTGGACTTGAAGTATAGGTCAGGTCTGTGAAATCCTGCATCACACTGTTGTGCTGGGATGTGGCAGATAGGGTCCAATGGGTTTGCATTTCCTCGGTCATTCCAATGCCGCGAGTTAGACCACATATGCTCTGCAAAAACATCATCAATGTTTGCTCAATGACAAGATCACGTCCTAGCCCAGCTCAGCACTTATGGCTCCTACGAACAACGTGAAAACCAATACCGAACTTTCGATAAACGTCTGGGTGCGTTTCCTCTAGGTTGCTTATTTGTTGCAGAAACATGAAGTTATAAGCAGATTGCAGGTTATGTACCCAGCTGCAGAAAAGATGGATAGCAAATTGGGCACTGCCTGCTAATGCATCAGCCAACACCTAGTACGATATGCTTTAATCAACACCATTGAATTGTTAATCATAAGCTGATAATTCAGCCATACTATGCTTGTCTTTGAGGTCTGGGCTAGTTCATGTTTCTTCTTCTCTGTAGCCCTCTCGAGTTTGATCAAAATCGCATAATATGTATCATCTGCTAGGGTCGTTTTGTCCCTAAGAAGGGAAGAGTACAAATCCTTGGCATGACCCAGCAGTATCTGAATGTGTGGATCATCCTGGGTCATTTCGGCTGTAAGCCGGCTGTGTATGCACTTTTCAGCAAGAAGATGGTCCCGTGACTCTGGACAGCTTTTCGTGTCACAATGTGCGCAATTGCATTATCTCTATAGACAACCTCAAGTATGTTTTTGAGACCGTTTTCTTCCGTGAGGGATCCTTTGCCCCTCCCCCCAAATTCTGAACAACCTGTTCAACTTCTTTGTGGTGCATCAATGATGATTTCGGCAGCCTTCAAATACAAGAGTTGGTCAAACGTTACAATGATGTGAAGGTTGTGGCAAGTTTGCAAACTAAGGCTTATGTTGACAGAACGCACTATTTGTCCCCATTGTACATATAAATCATAGGCAAGAACTTGTGCGGTAGTCAAGTGGTAACACTCTGGTCTACCATTCCAGAGGTCCCCGGCTCAATTCCTGGCCGGGGCACTGGAAATTTTAGAAATGCTTCAAGTGTATCCCACCCAACTATAGATGTACTGGTATGAAACCCAGGTAATTCTCGCGTGTATCGGTGCTATACACTGAGCACGTAAAAGAACCAAGGGATCTATTCGCAAAGAACTAGGATATCGCACCCGGATTCCTTGTATCTCAATATTGTCTCTTCTGCTTGCTGTCTCTTCAGCAAAACCAAAGGACCCCATTGGAAATAAGTGTTTGCACTTCCATGGGTTATCCTTGACTGCAAGGTCAAAAGAAATACATACATACATACAACTTGACTTACAACAGCTTAGGGAACTGGCTTTTCTGATCCAAGATACGCATCATTCTATGTCAATTCAGTGTTGCCTGAAGCTGAAAAATATCGATCCTCTTGTCAAAATCCAGAAATCGCGGCAGGTACAAACTATGGCGTTTCACATAATAAGCATCACGTCAAAAGTAATGTACTTGTGGTCCTTCGTATTGTGTCGTTGGACGCCATGTGATATTTCTGTGTAACATAATACACTAAAACTATGTCTGACAATCTAAATGTGTTCTTTGCCCCTCGAAACCTCGGTATAGACACCAAAATCATCAAATGTGAGTGGATAGTTACATAGTTATGATCATTAATGTGTTTTGGTGGCCATCCTGGCGCCATTTTGGACGCCATGTTGGATTTGTGTGTAATATAATAAACTTTAACAAGATCTGATGATCTTAATGTGTTCTTTTTCCCTTGAAACCTATGCATAGCCACGAAAATAATCAAATTTTAGTGGATATTTACATAGTTATGATCATTAATAGGTTTTGGCGGCCACTTTCCAATGTAATAATCAAATCGCCGTCATTTTGAAAGACATAATTTTCGTTTCCATGGGAAAAAATTTGTTGTACTGTTTGCATAAAAATAAAGTACAGTCAATGCCCTTTAGTTTGATACAAAATTACCTTGAATACATTGTATATCTTTTGCCAAAAAGTAAAAATCTGTGGTAAGATCAATTTTGTTCTGTATTTTTTACCTTTGACCTTTGATATGACATTGAACTTGACCTTCGAAGATGACCTGAAAGCATCACATATTGAGTACTTCTAATATAAACAATTTCCACCAGCAGATTAATTTGTATCATTTTAATATCAAGAAGTATTCCTATGTTTTGATAACTATCCAGTACAAACAGAAAAGCGGCCATCTTGGCGGCCATCTTGGATATCTAAGCTCGCCACCATTTATGCCAATTTATGCCGGTGGCTTAGTAAACTTCAGGCTATCACGGTCATTTTGGTATATGACTCAGCTTGTTGCAATATGGTGTCCACGTTACCCCTTGAAATAATGGCCTTCTGCGCTGAAAGTCACCCAACCATATGTCTTGTCATTTAAAATAGGTGAGCTCAGAGATTTTATCAATTTGTGATTATTTATGTGACACAAGTGCATAAAAAAAAGTTGTTTGAACCTTGAAATAAGTTGCGGTCCGAATAAAGTTTATTGCCAAACAGTTGAATACAACGTAAAAGCACTACACTATAAAAGTAATAAAAGACACACAACAATGAATAACTCTATGGTTTTCAATGAACGCAATGTTTATTTAAATCAGTTTCTATGAGCTGTTAACCAACACACTGGTTCTATAACCATATGAATTCTGTTATTTACTACTGGCAGTATTGTAATGTATATGCATTTGTATCTGTTTAATGTTGTGAAACGTCGGTAACGAGTTTACTATTTCAGCAAACGGGCTACGAAAATGAACAGGATCTTGCTTTAGAAACGTTACCAAGGAGGACGAGGGACGGTACACTTGCGTTGTCACAAACGCAGTTGGCAGGAACTTCAAAGCGCGTATTAATCTGTGCTTGTAGGTGAGGCTTTGTATTGTTTTGACAATCAAAACTACTGAATATTTCGTAAAATATTTCGTAAAATAAAATTAACCCATACAAAATAAGTGTTCTTTATAGCACTAGCCAGAATGTCAACTAATATTTTCTGTATGTTTGGATGGATGGCTTGATTCAAGTCATTTTGTTTGTATGTTATAAATTCAGCATTTTTCCTTTAAATCGTAACATTCTTAATCTTTTTTTTTCAGCCGACTAGAACAAAGATGAAATATAGCGTGTGAATAATAACGTAAGAGATTGCTTCACATCTCGTCATGAAAATATTACAGTCAATGGTTGTTTCAGGGAAGTCATAATTGAACTTCGAGTCTGTTTGAATTTTTGAAGCTTGTTAAAAAACCAATCAGGTCAAGATATTTTTTTTTCTTCATAATTTTGGCCTTAGTTTTCCTTATTTAAACGTAGTTGCTAGTCTTAGCATTTCTGTTACAGCGTTTTGCAATGTGGTACGTACATAGTTAAACGTGGGTTAAACGCATCCCTATTTCACACAAGTTGATAGGTTCTTACTTATACGTTTAACAACGGAACAGGTCCATAACAGGACAATGACATAACGAGAGATTTGCCATTTGCTACGACACACATGCATGAATCATTATTGATACATTTCCTGCGTTTTTTTTCAGCGGCCTTCCACAAAGTGCACAGTATACAGTATCATGGATAGCTCTTTATTGTAAGCTTCAGATTTTTGTGCCATTGTATACAATTTAAGTCCAAATTGGAACTCCACATATGTTATTCAACATTGGCAGATGGCGACTTATTTGATCAAAGTTTGTATTTCTAAATTTCTAAAACAAATGATCTAATTTACATAAAACTGCCGGTGCTTCATTTTCATAATGATAAGTAGTGCGGAATTTAAGTTTCGTATTTCTCAAATTTAAGATTGTCGACTGTCGTCCATCTTGGCATCGTGCAATTTTGTAGAGCGGACGAAATGAGTTTAGATCTGGCGTACTTAATCAATAAAACGCATGCGTGGTTGCTTATGGCATAAATCATCGTTGACTGAATTCAAATTGGAAGACTCTTCTTAGGAAACTTGCGTCAATTGTGTATTCGTTAATTTGAGTATAGTGGCAGATTTACGTTTATCCTTGTATATTAATTAACATCAATTTTGGAATGAACTATACACATATTATAAACAAAACATGAAGAGAAGCAGCAAACAATTTTACAACGCTTTGCAAATAAACTGCAATAAAGTTTTGTTTCTACAAACTTAATTTTTTGTGGTCAAATAGTAGGTACAGTGCCTTAAATTAGTATCCTGTATACGTACCTTTGAAGGAAGCCTTTCTTCAGAAGAAAGTCGAAGCCTCCATGAATCAAACACGAGGTAAATTTGGTTTTACCTATCACCTATGTTTCCGGTAGAATAGAAGTTATTCATTGATTTTAATATAATATCATATTGTTATTTTATGTGTGGTCATATAAAAACATATATGTTCGAACTGCACATCATAATAAGTATTTTGAGTATGTATGACTATTTATGTCAGGGTGAGGGGTACTATTCATATACTTATCGTTAAGCGTTCTCTGTTGTTACATATTTATGTTTTCTTACAATAAATCTTATCAAACTAACACATCTTCAACATTAAAAGCAAAATACCAATTGCAAAATTGCTGTTGCGATAAGTTTTTTTTTAAATACTACGGTTGTGCACATCGCATGCGTTAAATAGGTAGAATGGAAATGGATGTTACAATTAAAAAAAAGGCAAGCTGTTGCGTGACAACAAAAACACATTTTAGTTATTTGATTTTAAACTACGAAGTGAAATATGGAATCATATCAGTGAACAACAGTCTGTATGTTAACGGGTCCCAATTTAAAATTGTAATGAAAAGGACCGTCAAAAATGGGAAATCCTTCAATAGTTTATGGCCGTGACGAGGAAGGTTGCGCGGAAAGTTCGACAACATATTAATTCAAATACTAAAACAGCATTTAAGGCAAAGCAAATGTGCTGATTGCAGAACAATAGCTTATTTTATATAACTCATGATTATATGCAATTGATAATTGCTAAATCATTTAATGTCATATCTTATTTGCGGACAACTATTTTTGATTATCTCGTTAAGCTGTCTCAGAGGCTGCCTCGAAGTTCTACAATGCTGTCGGAGAGGCGTATAAGGGGTTTTAACAAGTAAGGTGTTATACACTGTTTCTATGCATATTTATGAGCAATTCAAATACGTAATATTCTGGATCCAAAATAACCAGATGATAATTTATATGTGGTAAATGAGCATGCATGAAGCAAAATGAAACATATAGGCAACATATAAATGATTACGATGTGTGTCGTATATGGTCACGACGGTGTTCTTACGATCGTCTTATTTACTTGTTCGGATTGACGTCTCGTCAATCCTGTTAGCCGTTTTATTGGAAGGTAATTGCTAGTTTCTTTGATGGGTTTTGTGAAAAAGCAGCTCAATTTTGACTACTTTCAGAGTCTAAAGGATATGATGGAAGAAAAAGATCACAACCCGACGCAAGACCACTAATCAGGTGGGGAATAATATATAATCTTAATTTGTCTGAAGTATCGATTATGCATCGTATAATGCAACACACTTTAGAAGCGGAGAAGGATTTTTTTTACCGACAAACAAATTATCCGTATTATAAATTATAGTATATATAGTATTTATTGTAGTGCTTATAAGTAACATCGATAAATAAAGAATGTACTCGTGTACATTCACGCAGTGTTATTTTCATGTCAAGTATATATTTATAAAGAAACATAATGATTGACCTTAAGATGTGTTATAAGATGGGAATATACCAATGTGTAAATATCAATGATATGTTATTGCATGGCTGGATACATGTACAAAGAATACGCAATACAGAGTTCTATACTTCGATGATAATTAAGCAAACAATGAACTAAAATGCCAATGTTGGATTTATTCTAGGAACTTAAGGTCCGCGAGACCAACATAAATTCGATTGGAAACGAGGACTTCCCTATGTGAACCATAAAAAATCCAACGAAAAAAGAAATATATATATATATATATACATATATATAAGACACTGGAAAAGAAGGTTTGTGAAAGAATCTTAAATGTTATTTTTCAGTGATGTTGTTTCTACGCATGTGTTTGAAAAACAATTTCTTGAGCATCTGACATTGTGTTGTATCGATTTATGATAAAATTTGTGTCGTTGATGCATCTTGTGTAATATAATATATAGTGAAATATTTTTTTTACATACTTGGCTGCATACGTATTGAATTGTTAGTCCGAAAATATACCTTTAAAGAAGGTTTTTAGCACTAAGTTACGTTCTAATTCGTATGTTTGAAATATTTTGTTTGAGCAGCTATTGCATTATATTTGTTGTAATTATAAGTGTAAGGTATAATTACAATCGTTTGGCCAAAATGCACTTAAAATAATACAACATTATTGAAGGAAGTGTTAACGGTGAAATGTAAAAACTTTACAAATACAAAAGAAACATGTTTTTCATATTATCATAGTCGATGATTGTTTGAGAAACAATTTGTTTTGCAAAGACTCAAATATGTAAATATATGCAAGTTTAAAAAATGGTTTTGTTGAATTAATGCACTTGTTCAAATAATAAACAGTTGTACTAATATTGTTTCATATTATCATATTTGATGTAGCCTTTTATGTTATTTTTATGTTATTTTAGTTTTACCCCCTTACCACTGATGTAGGGGGTAAAACTAAAAACATTTCATTAATCCTACGGTTTACTATCAATACATTCAATTGAGTATTAATTTAAAATACAGTCACTGTCGTAAGCTTTGTCCCGTCCCGAAGAAATAATGATGGAAATAAGTTCGCTTACAGAAAAAGGTTAGTTTTTGTAGGTAAAATATTAATTGGGGTAAATCACATAATTATGATTGAACTGTTGAGTTGTAGATATATGGTCGATAAAGTGTGCTACACTGCGTTGATAATGATAGGTAGTAGATTGTTCAATATTGGGTAATTGTTACTATATATTAACAAAAACTCCTTGTTACATCATAGTTGTAAACAACAACTTTGAGCAGTGTAATTATTGAATACGTAACATTATTCAACTTATAGAAGACGGTGTTTCGTGCGCAAAAAAAAATACGTGATTATGTAGATGCTATTTCTGATACTTTGAAATCACAGGTTACACTACCGCACTTTATGAAATACCTCTACATCTGTGTCTATGCAAAGTGTGTGATATCAATGACCTTGAGATATGGCTTCAGCTATTTATTATGTCATTAATGTACATTCAACCCGATAGTTTTTTTCAATGGCTATGAAAACAGGGTAAAAATGAAAGACTTTAGTCCAAATCGTACTCCATAGATGTGTACATGTTAACGTTTTATAAGCATCGCAAACAGTGATGAAAAAATGAGAATTATGTTAATAATTTAGGCAAAATGTACATTATCAGATATTGGTTAAAATGAAAACAAACGCCACTATATAATTAGTCATTAATAAAGATGTATAAAATGAAGACGATTATTTTCTGTTTATTATTATCGCATGGCGAAACATGGCAGAATCTAATACATTTTCATAAAAAAACGCAGTATCAAATAAGAGGTAAATAATGAGCAGATTTTCTTCTTTCCATGTGATCAAATTTCATGAAAGGTTAACACAATTATGCTGCTATGTAAATACAAAATAAAGTACATGTAACACATTACATTTCTTCATGGTGTTGCGCAATAACAATATATTACAGATTAAATACATGTAATTTAAATATCCTTTTCAACCAAACACTGTCTGTTCACGTTCAAATATTAATAAGCCAGTCATAAGTAGCCGATTGTAAAATAGGTTTCGTTACATGTTGAAGACAGACATCAGTATTAAATCTCCGTGACTGCTAAATGGAGAAATGATATTACGTTAAAGTGCATACAAATATAGAGTGCAACTTAAAAAAATCATCAATAGAGAAATATATATACTTATACAGTAACACGTTTCGTTCTTTTGATCGCCATTGTAATGCAATGGTTTTGTATACATTTCAAAGCTGTGCTAGCCCATTTAACAATTTATTTGTGACTGATTTTTATACAGACCGATCGCAAATTATTATCGATTATCAATAAAATGTTAACTCTTATCCCTCAGTATATTTATTCTGGTATTGTATACGTGCAGTTTTACCCAATATTTAAAATAGCTGCAAAGGAATGCTATATCTGAATTCTAAAAGAAACACATATTGTACACGTTCAGTTTATCAATCGTTTAAACATAATAGGGATCTAAAAGCACGTTTAAGAGACCAAAACCGCGGCAATAAATCGTTCTGGATATTTAAAAGTGTATATATAAATATACATCGAATCAATCTTAAAACGACACAATGGTAAGTAATTTATTTATATTGTATTGCTGATAAAACTATTCAAAGCAGTTTCGACAGTGTTTGTTGAAACGTTTCAATATAAAAATGTTATAGTCGTTATATACTCATTAATATTTATTTAAACTAATATTGAACAAAATACAGAGCAGCATTGAACACTTAAACGAGATACTCATCATAGCTGAGCATGTTTTGTCAAAACAAATATTAATTGTCATAAAGAATATTTTCATGAATTATTATGCGAACAAATTTCCGTTGTAACATCTTTGAAATAGGACTGTACTGAAAAGTAATACTTATTATTGTAGAGGGTTTGTGTGATAGAACACATATTGTCCACATATGTGTCCATTCGAGTTCCTTCCCGAATCTTGTCCAAGTTGTCCGCTCTAAATTCCGTTAGCATTCAACGATTTTAAATTAAACTAGACACACAAATTGTAACTAAAACAAAACGCTGTGTTAAGCTAATACTTTGAGATCAAACTGCAAAATACAGCTTTAGCTTAAGCGTTGTCTTTTGGCTACCTTAGGTCTATTTAACAGATAATTTTACTCATTTTAAAGCTATCACATTCCACAAAAATGACTATAAATCAATGTAAGAAAGTAAATTAATTAATTGTTTTGTGGCGATTCTTTTATTAAGGTACAATCAGGTGCAGTTTTTATTTGTTATTAAACTAATAGTATTTAGATTTTGTAAATTTTCTTTCGTTTTAAGAGATTCACTGTTGATTTGAGATAAGTGTTATTTGATAAAAATATCTTGAGATGATAGTATAATGATTTAACCGTTGATATTATTCAACAGTGTTATTTCTTTTGCAATGTGGTTGTTAGTATAAATGTGTTGTATACTTAGATACCTAAAAATAACCTTTAAGTATGTTTATCGACTATTAATCATTTAATATTCTTTTAATAATATAAACATTGTACGTATGGATTGCCGTTAAGGTGGTGTAATGCGACATGTGTTGCGTTTCAAATGATCAGTTGATTTAAAAACAATCAATATTATGACTGTAGTCTAGATTTAGATTAAACAATAATATTTTGCCGGGGGGGGTGTAGTTTTCATGTGTATGGGCCAATGAGATAGAACGACAAGTATACACTTTAAAATCGTATAAGTAATAGCTCGTTTTATGCCTCAATCTTGTACTCAAACTCCATCAATAGTGGAATTCGTCAAACAGTCAAAGCGGCGACTATATGCTAAATTCAGGAAGCATTTTCTGTATATGTATTCCATATCATAAATAAAAGGGAAGACGAAAGAAAACATATGCTTAAGTCAGCGCATGGCTATCAGTGGAAAATGTAACAATATTAGACTTCACTCAACAAAGCCGTTAAGGTTTCATAAATAAGCCTTTTATAGTCGATTAAAACATGGAAATTATGGGTTCTTACATTTATAAATGAATAGTTTATGAAATATTAAAAAGTTGCCCATGATAAAACAAGTCACAAATGTTTGGGTTTCCACTTAAATAAAATGACTGAATTAAAATTAAATGATAAAATGTTAAAACCACCTGTTAAAGCCATTGGGACATCGACATTGGTTGTGCAGATAAAATTTAACTTCGAACACGAAGTTGACAATGTTTATGTTATAAAATAATAATACTTATAACAGGATATTATACATCTGTTGTGGATTACAAAGTATTATATTTAGCAGCAACGTAGGTTTGTGGTTTTAAGATATAAGAAGGGCCATATTTTAGTCAGCTCGATTTCAACTAGGATATACATCGGATTCATTTTAATTGTGAATCGCGGGGCAGGCCCTTAAGGGTCTGGCCGCCCGCCGTATATTTAATTATTGGACTTGTATATTTAACGAACTCGAACGTTACTGGGTGTATCGTATTAATTAGAATAGGTTGTGGACTTGTTTAATAGCAGAATAAAATCTCAATAAACACTTGATCGGACTTGTGTATGCATTGTCATCCCATCGAACTAAGCGTCAGTAAGTTTAACTCGACTTGTGAAATATTTATTCAATATAGATGTTTCATTTATACTATAAGTGCACCGTGTAGTTCTTTCCTTTTTGGTTTTTCGCAGTTTATACGCGTAGTAATAGTAAAATCAATGATGTCAATTAATTTGAAAGTTGGCCTCTTTAATAAAACGCCGCTAAACTGGAGTGAAATAGGAATGCCCTTCGTCCGTCCGTACGTTGGTTTTTCCGTATCATTTCAGTACCCGTTTCATTTCATCTTAACCCTTTGAAGGTTGTTTAAAATACTTGCCTCCAATTCTTGAGAGCAGACGTTTAAGGTCAATATTACATTTGACGGTCTTATATTAGATTTTCATGTCGTGTATGCTCAAACCCTCATAAGCCTTACGTTTGATTGTCATAAGACTTGACCAAAAGGTTTAGGTTATTGAGACGATGTGCATAATGAAAAGGCCTTTTACGTCAGCTCACTATCAAGACCATACCATACTTTGAGGGTTAACTGTTGAGTCAAATTTTTCATATCTGTGTTTCCTCCATATCGCGTGTATAATTTGACTGTTTTTCATAAACAGTAACTCCGTTAAACAATTTGCGGACACTGTATGATTCTCTGTTACAGAGTGACTACGTATGACCCACCTCTTACAACAGAGTATCTATCATGTTGTCCACGGCACTTGACGACATAGGCGTGAACATGCATACAGTGCATATGCGAAGGCGGCTGGCGCGGGTGTTGGAAATGGTGTTTAACATTGGCGCTGAGACATTAGGTGACGTTAAAATGAAATCGTTCATCGTCGGCAGTCACTCAGAGGGAACGACCACGCTCGATCTCAATTCCGACCTTGATGTTCTGTACTGCAGACACGACAATAATGTAATACTAAAATGGGATGACTGGAAATATGGTAGTGAAAATTTACGGATGTTTAAATTGCCAACGACAGCACCACAACAATATCTCATACAATTGCTTTATGCTGATACTCCCGAGCCTGTTTATTCACATGATTTAAAAAATATCCCAGAAAATATCACAAATCATTTTTTTCTATTGCAATCTGATTGTCTTACATTGCGGACTGATGTACATACATTCGTCAACAGAAAATTTCTTTCCGGGATAAGTTCACTAGAAACGGTCCTGAATGGTCCAGCTATAACTGTATAAAATATGGACGCAGTATTTGCTTTTCCAGTGCATGTACAGCTTCCTGAAATTCAACATTTTTTCGAAAGAGAAAGACCGAATAATTGGCCTACGCCAGAATTTTTAGAAGATGCCCGCCTCTGTGTTAATTTTCTTGTCCCTACGGGAGATTGTTTCAGCAAAAACAAATTTTTGGAATGGAGATTGTCGACGACTATCATAGAACAAAGACTTATGTTAACGCTTAATGCAACGCAAATACAGTGCTATGTTTTGTTAAAACTTATGAAACACTCACTCTTTTTTAAACACATAAGTAATGCTAAAGGAATTACAAGCTTTCATTGCAAAACTGTTTTATTTTTCACGATAGAAAAATATCCTCTGTGTCTATGGGAACCTCATAACTTGCTTATATTAATACAACTTTGCCTGAAAACATTGAAAACGTGGCTCAAATCAGGCACGTGTCCACATTACATGATAGCGGTTGTAAATTTATTTGATGATAAACTGGGTAGGCATGATCTTCGCCAATTGTATAGCTACGTATCATCACTGATAAAAAAGTATCCTGAAGTCATATTTCACATGGAAATTGAAGGTTTAAATCAAAGAATGACCTCTTGCCGTATTGGGTATATTCCAAATGCTTATCTCTCGCGACAACAGGTATATGTGAAAATTCGGACAAAACTGTACCACAAACTATATACTGCAATTCATTCTTCTAGCATCGTTTATCTGGCAATGACACAAAAATTAGATTCTTATGGATATTGCAATTTTGTCATCCAATTTCTTAATCATGCCAGTAATACAACCACGAAGAAAGTTGCAAAACGTTTCGCTATGTGTTTCTTTCCGAACTTCGCAATCGCATCAATATCCATGAGTATTAAATCAAACTATAGTGTAAGCCCCCTAGTGTTTTCTTTAATCAAATATGGATAACAGCATGACGTTATTTCTAGTCGGCTTAAGTTTGCATCAATGTTGTATTGCAAATGAGATATGAAAGCAGCCGAGTGTATTTTAGAAGACGTTGAGCGACGATGAAGACGTCAAGAGGAAACAAAATGTCCAACGGCAACACCGACACTACAAAGTTGGGATTCAGAACGATATTTGGATATGAAAAAACATTTACAAAAATACCTATGGGTACCTATTATATTCTTCAAGAAAGACGCCTATTGTGTTCCACCATTTTTGCCTCACGATTTGGCAAAAACATCATTTTTAGACAACCAAGAGGTAATCGCTGAGCATGAAAGAGCTACGGTAGACTCATTTCAAGCTGAGCCTCTTGCCTTCCTTTTCTATTTGCAGTACCTTACATACGGGTCACTGGCACAACGGCATAAACAATTACAAGCACTAAGAATGTTGGATGACTGTGTTTGGGATGAGAATGCAGAACGTTATCTTTCTAACAGTACCATGAATATGTTTTCTCACTGCGCGGAAATGGAAGGAGACATTGAAGGTGCGATCGAATTGTTCACGCGATCTATTAACGCACGTAGTACTTGGAACACTGCCAGCTTGCATATCGACAGACTTCGCAGTAGATATATGATATGATATGCTTTATTCGGGAAAAAAGACAATATGCCAATCATTCCAGATATAACACGTGACAAAGAAATATTTATCCCGTTTCTGTTGCAAACAGTGACCTAATAAAGCAGTGACCGTATAAACTAGTAGATATCCGACAGAAGACCACGTGACCGTGATATACCGTCAGTACGTTTTCATACGCTCCGATAAACATGTTCTTGTATTTGACCTTTGAAAGTCATTGAGACGCATCATGAATGTTATCGTTTATATTACATATCATCCTATTTTGTTTCTTCTTTAAAATATATAACTGGACTAGCTTTCCGTATTTTTATTTTCATTCACTTGTTTACGCAATTTATGACGTATCTCGTCTGACGTCATTTCTCTGACAAAATATATTAGTTTAAGCAAGACTCTCTGGATTTTAGAACCAACAATTTGGACGAGGTTGTTTTTTAACAGTTAAATATTTAATATTTTAAAAGCATCGATCGAATCCAAAACGCATTTCGGATTGTGTGTTTGTCATGAATAATTGTTAACTTCGATAGGAATAAAATTACTTGCTCCGACAGGATTACGATTTCGTAAATCGTGTTTATGGTCAGAATAGTTAGCATTCGATACAAACGCTATCAAACATGGTGTGGTTAAAAATACATTTCGATAAAGGGATGGAAGAACAGAAAATGGAATTGCATTTCGTTGTAACTTTATAGTTATAAGCATTGGATTAAAGTTGTCAATGAGGTAAATAATATTGATTTTTTGTTTTCCTGTTGCATATTATTTTCAATTTCTAGCAATAAAAATATTGCATTCGTTTTTTTTTTTTTTTTTTTTTTCAAAATTTAGATAGGAAAGTATTAAAAGGAACAGTCTAATGTGACACTATTTTTTTACATGACACAATCGGTAGTAATTCGGTCGTCATGAATGGTGTGTACATTTAGGAGGCCCGACCAGAATAATTATGTTGTCATGTCAATTAATCATGCATTGTCTTTGATAAAAATGTGTTAACGGCATAATTTAAAATGAAGCATAATAAATCGAATACATGGTTGGTGCCGAAATGGAAAAAGTTCGACCTATTTTCTTTTTTTTAAGCCTCAACGGATAAAATTTCTCGATCTCGGCACCAACCATGTATTCTCTATATAACCGGTTGATGGTGAGGCATGTTGTCATGTTAGATATCTTCACATGCGTATGGTTAATTTAGCTATAGATACAACATGATGATAAAATAAGTTTTTAAAGTAATGGAAGGAAACAAATCTAGCCTGTACTTGTCTTATACAAGAGTGATTGGGTTCTTTCTGAGAAAAATGTAAATTCTAGCTTAATGAACGGAATTATATATTAAAAAGTGTAAATTTAAATATGAACAGTATATTTCGAAGAAATATTTCAAATATATATGGTATATGCTCCAAATAGGAAGATCGGAAAAACACAAAACATGAGTTACACAAAAATATATATTAAATCTAGGTAACTTAGAATTTATATAGTAGAAGTTAGTACTTTAGTCAGTCTCTAATTCAAGGAACAATGTTACTACACCGTCACAACTACACGTGAGAGAACTATTATGTATATACTAATGAAGGTAATGTTTTCAAATCCGTAAATCGAGTAATTGAGATTTGTAATGGTTGACAGCTAGATTATGCTTCTTAATTTATCAACCCAACAATTTGCATATACAAAGAGATTAGTGCATACAATAACATCTGTTGTCTTTTTTGTGGGGAAAAACTCTAACACTAATCAATATTTATTTACAATTAAATGCATTATAGTTAAGTGCAAAATCAACAAAATAACATGTCATTGATCGAATTTTTACTGTAAATAACTACAGTTATGTATATTTTTGTTCACGTTTAATGGCAAAATTTTGTTGAGCAGGTCTCTAAGGTTCGAAAAATGAATGAAGTAGAAATTCTCAAGACACGTTAAATCACAATCTTGCAAAAAATAATTGCGATTAACATGTTGGCACATTAAGCTGAGATGGAGAGACATTCAATTGGCTATATAAGTGTTCACGGAATACTGTCACATATATCATACATATAACGCTCCCTGCTTGCATATCGACAGAGGACGTGAATCGAATTATGGATAAACATTATATAAATTTCAATAAAGACCCTGTATACAGTTACTTCTACATACATTATGTAAAATACATGTGATAGTGGACAATTCATTTTGTGAAAGACAGAAAAGTATCACTTAAACCTAAGTCGCAAATAAAATGGGTCCTCCAAGTCCACACGAACCATTTTCTATAAGAGAAATCATTTGCACTGCAACATTTGTAAAATGCTATACTGCATATTGCAGTGACCGTATTCTAAATTAATTTATATTTGAATGTATTTCTTTTTCGTCATTGGTTATTGTGTGCTTCACCCATCTTGTATCAGTAGTTGTGTGTGGGGTTGTTGTAGGTGCTAAAAGAGTTGAACATTTGGTGATTTTATAATGAAGTGCATGTACTACATGTACATGCAAAGTTTAAAAACAACATTATACGATCTGCAATGTGAATGAACATGTACATTTCGATATTGCAGACCGTACATTTGTATAATGTTGTTGTCGCACATGTATTTCACCTCGAACCACCTAGACCGTGGTGGTCCACTTCGATCGCGGTGGACCACCGCTATCGCGATGGTCCACCGTGAGATCAATTTCCCGATAACGCCGAGACTGACACCGCAATTAGCCACGGCGACATCACCGTGTTTAACGGTGTATCGCGGTGAGATAGTAATTGTCCACTCTGGGCTGAATCACGGTGATGCGTGGTGGATGGCAGAAATCGCGCTAGACGTAGTGTAATCTAGCAAAACCGTAATTAAATGAGCCACACAATTCGGATTTGACATGATATCAGTTCAAGGAAAGAGTAAGAAAACGACTATGTATAGATTTTACTTTTTCTGGTCTACACAACTGCATATACATATACAACTTATTGTACGAAATGATACAAGCAGTTTATGACCTTAATCACAGACATCCATGCACAAGGTCTCGTAATTCCACGCTGAGTTGCTAGAACAATATACATAGAGTCAATTGCGTTACATCGATTAGAACCGTTTGATTTGAGAGTTATATTATTAAATAGGAGTTTCGACGTAAACTTGTGTTTGTATTTACAAAAAAATATTATTTTTTTAAATACGTTTTATGCATTTTCAATTATAACACACAATGTGAATCGACACACATTTATACAAAAATACGTTTGCATGTAGTACTTAGCGTTCAATACGATTACTCGATAGTCATATCGACTTAATATCAGTCAAAGAGATTCCGGTCTTAAAATGCACACTATTTCCAAATGTCTGAGTCATTATTATGTAATTAGTATTGCCTTCTAAAAGAAACTTAATATTAGGACAAATGTGTATTGTACTTGAAGAGCTCACAGTGTGCTGTTTCTGTATTTCTGCCTCTAGCTCATAAAACCATGCGCTAGCTTAATACAAAATAGTATAATTGATGCGATGACGAAACGGAACACTTACTGATATATTCGGATTGGGAAAAACGCTGTTGGTATTTGCCATAATCCCTAAAAGAAATAGTTTGCGGTCTTCATTTTGGATTAGTTCGTAGAAAATGTATTTTATACTGCTGCTTTAAGCTCAATAATTAGGCAAATAAGAATCAATAAAATTATAATATAGAACATTAGGCGTATGTGTCTGTATGAAGCGCAACGATACGGCCAATATGAATTCGACACATTAACGATAGTTACACTTATTAACGTTATACCATTGTGTTGCATATTTGTTAGTGTAATAAGCATCAAACGGTTTTAAAAGAAAAAAGAAAATAGTGTATAAACATATTAATGATACATTTCTGTATAATACAGAAACACAATCATGCAATGAGATGCATATCCTCATAACAGTTGTTTTTAAAATTCACAACATCGACAAAATCATAAATTCTAAATTTAATCTACTGTACCAGTGTTTCAAAAAAAAAATCTATTGACACACTTACCTCCGGTCACGGAGGATAGGCATACTCATTTCCCGCCGTTCTCGTGGGAATGTGTGTCATATAACTTGTACCAGCTTTGACACTTAAATATCAATCTATAGGATAATATATTGTTTTTTTTTAGTGTTTGTCGTTGAAAGACAGTGTTTGGTATTCCGACTAGAAATATTGCACTTGAATAAGTGTAATAAAAACAAGTGCTCCCGAAATACTGATGTCAATTACTTTAAAAGGTTTTTGTATTAACGTGCATCAGACAGTATTTGCTTATATAATCCATATTTCCCAATGGTATGATATAGAGGAAACAAATGCTAGGAACTGCTAGCAGTTATCCCTGTATTGGCATCACCGTAAAAGTATTATATTCTTTAGACGCACTATGGGTTATGCGTTCCTAATGCAATATTAACGGAATTAAGTGCTACTCTCATGGGAACATAATAATTTAACTTCTTATTACAGTACACCCGAATTTGGATTTTCTTAGATTAAATAATAAATCAAATTTCTAGAATACATTTCAATGCTGAGGACACTGTCCTCAAAAGAGTAATCTTCAGACTGTCAACCCTCATCAATTTTGATTATCTCGGCTAATCAATTCGTGAAGTCTTTAAAAATACAGAGATCATAAGATTGTATGCTTGATTAGGTCGTTTATATTGCACTCGAGTGTCATTTAGCATTTTTTAACACAGCCCGCGTATAGCACATACCTAAAAGCTGTAAAGCCAGTTATTTAAATGAGAATGTTATACAATTATATTCACGTATTTGCATATCGTTGTAGTAGTTGACATCAGTCTCAAGCACTATAGAATGCCCTCAAACTAAATACATATTCATTATACACCAAGCAACAGTGATAGCTAGCTATTTAAATTGTGCAAACATCTCCATTGACCAACACCCATGTAGAAATGTTCTATTGGGAAAAGTTTCCGACTTATAACTAACTTAAGGCCTTTTTCAGTGTGTTCCTTTCTTTGCAACCCATAGCATTCCTTTAAAATAATATTATGTTGTAATGGGTAACTGGTGTATTAGATATAAATTTGTATTTATAAATCGTGCGTCATACAGTCTATTGGTAGTCTAATTACAAGATTGAAAATAATAAGAATTTATCTAAGAAATCTTGTCTGAACGTCACTATTGTTGATTTATATAAATTTTAGCAACCCAGGGTTGAACCGATTTATTTACTCGTTAAATTCGCGAAGTAAAGTCACAGCGATAAACTCACCACCGATTTCGTCTATACAAACCAGATAAATTTGCATAATTTGATATGTACATACCGCTTAAATTATATGGAGTGAATATGGAAATTGTGAAGAAGATATGTGTTTAATACATGCATTATGTGACAGTTAAAAAGCGAAACAAATTCATTGCTTATCCGAAATAATATTTAGTTATACTATGCTAAGTGTTTTTTCAAATGCTTGGTGATGCAAACAAAGATTACACATTATTTTTTAATCACATACCGAATCAACTGTTATCATTAACTTAAAGATGAAACTTGCAATTGGTGGAAATGTTAGGTCAGCGTTTTTTTGTACATTCGCATTATATGATTTTTTCAAATGTGTAGATACCACGAAAGCACCAACAAATGTCCTGTTTAGAACACCAAGTGTGCCGGATGATTAATAAACAATATTTATCAAATGATATATTTTTGGATCAACACATCTAACCATTGTACCCTCTTGCTGTAGAATCTGTAGAATTAGACTTAAAAGCCCTTCGGATAATTGATTAAACATTATATAATATGATTATTTACAGGCATTAATGGAATATAATCACGCTTACAAATTTGTTGTAATGAAATAACCGATATAACTTGGCACACGATTGTACATTAAGACAACTCGTTGTCTGAGTTCATCGATGCAATAATCGATAGGGACACTGATATCATTAATATGGATGCAAATACGCGAATTATCGCATTACTGTAACCACCGGTCTTTTTCTGCAAATATACGTTATCGGTAATAAACCTTCGGGTGCACAAAACAGCGTTGTATGTAACAGTTGCGTTGTTCACCGGAATACACAATCATACCCTGTGACGTTCAAAATGTCTTTAAAGAGAGTAATCAATATTTATCGTGCATGTAGCATGTTTGAAAAGAACAACTGCAATATTATGCATTTATCTTAGTTACCCTGAATACAAGCAAGTGTGCTATCTTGTGTTAATGCGCGTTTCAATGCAAGTTAACTTCGACGGCTTACTTTACTCCCCCTTACTGTGTGAAGAAATATGATTTTAGTTATATGACTTTTTTTTTTATTTGCAATATATCTCTTTGTATTGTATACTACCGCTATTTTAACAAAGCGCGTTATTGTTATTACTTCACATCGCTGTTATGATATACGAATCCAATAAATAAACTTCGTATGCGACGTATTAAATCGTTTTAATATGTGCTTACACGGGTTGTTGTATCAATATTGGAAAACAAACTAACTTCATCTTAGACCTTGTTTAAACTTCAAAATATTTAAATTGTGTTGCTCCGGTGTATTATTACGATTAAGTAATAACATAGTAATTTCTTCGAATTATTATTCTCTGTTATTGTGTTTCTATTATGTCAAAACGATGCCATAAAATGATTTGCGCCTATTAATTGTGTGTGGTAAGTGTCAGATTAAACGAGCCATTGACTGCTTGAAGCCTCCAAGTCGTTAATATGTTGACAGTTCTAAGACAGAAACCCGCCTTAAAATCGGTAACATGATTGAAAGCAATATCGAGACAAATTTACCAACTTTAGTAAGATTTGATGAGACAAGATGACATGAAATAAATATAAGTATCAGCTAAAACATAAGATTTTAGAACGTAGAATTATATAATATAAATTACTGACCTACGTAATGCATTACAGGTAGAAGCCGTTATGCAAAGTAGATTTGATCGATATGCATACTTTTCTTAATAATAAACACCAGCAGTGTGTTATCATTCGGTTGTTATATAGGGATATACATGTCTACGACAATCTTAAATTGAAACAGTGTTCATGCATTTGTAAAATGCATGAACACTGTTTATTTAGTTATGTTGTATGCACGTTTTTACAACATTAATTTATGTCAACCGCATATGTTTTGCTCCTTTATGCATACAATTATGGTGCTTTATTTAAATATTGCACTTTAGATGTCCCAAGTATTGAAGTTATTGATTGATTTTATTTGGTAAAAATATGAACATTACATAGTTACTACATAATGCAGACAATATAAAATATATTATCACAGCAAAATACATAGCAAACCATGGAATGCACACACAATACCAAGGATAACACAAAAAAGAGAAAAATGATTTTCACTTATTTCCATTGTGAAAATAAAGTTATATAAACAGTTTATACCGTTTGAACTATTGTGCAAAGTTAAACCAAAATATTTGTATAATTGCAAATGTGTTCCTTTTCCGCTAATCGAACGTTAAAGTAATTAACTTCAGATTCTGAGCAATCTTAGGTATTTGAATCTTCAACGAAACAACCTCTCGTCAAAATATTGTTGATGTTGTAATGCATTGGAAAATGTTTAGGATAATGCATATCCTCGATTATATTGTATTGCCTTTTTATTAAATGGTATGTTGATGTATATTTAATTGCTTTGGAAGGCAAACACACACTTCACTGGATTGACAGAAACAAATGCATCCTTCAGGTTATTTTTTGTAATATACTTCATAATTATATCACAGTTTAACGACATTCCAAAAACAACACTTGTATTAAAATGGTCACCATGTTTTTGACCCATACTATAATTGTAAAATAAATTGTTATATTTTAATGTAAAATTGAAATACATTCTTAATTACACAGGTTTATCTAAACCGCATAACTGTCGCATTTGTTATATGCATGTTTACATAAAAAGCGTTTTTTTAAGTGCTTATGTTATTTTTTGTATCATCGTTTTGATCAAGAATTTTATATTCAGGCGCAAAGCTATGTTACCTGTGGGTATTATTCAGAAAACAGAACGCAATATGTTTCAAAGAACAGACATGAACAAGTTCCAATATTTCCAAGGCTGCATTCTATTGCAGGGATGAACTGTTGAATACAGTGTTGGTGTTCCACATAGTAATTGCTTCAACAAAACTTATTATAGTGTAATAAAAGCGAAACTTATGGTCATATAAATTGCATATATAATTGAATCTGAGATAAAAATTTAAAAAAAAATTGTCAAAAAAAAACAATGTAAGTGGTAAGGCTACTGTTGAGGTGTGTAATGAATGTGTGTTTACGTTATTGAATCTATTTATTGTAAAACAACATATATCTTATCAACTAGTGCAACTTCATGTCATATATAATTCATATTAAAGTAGAAAAAACGATAATAATTTCATATTATATATAAATATTCTTTACTTTCATTGTCTTTAATATACTGACGAATATCTCACTTTTTGAAACATACATTAACCGAATTCTTAATGAGCACAACATTGCACAATATGGCATACATAAAAACAGTTTAAGAAATGTTACCACATTATTATACAATTTATAGTAGCCTTTATGGTATGCACTCATTTCAACAGTACACGCATAATTACATGTAAGGTAAGTGTGGTTAGACCGAATATTCATCTTTTTATACTATTGCGACAGGTTTCACTTTCACAACATTGTGAGTTATGCCTCCAAATATTTAGGCCCCACTTACGCGCCGAAGCGTACTCTGACTGCTATTTATACCAGATATTATGTAGAATCCATTCCAGTATGATAAGATGTTCCGCTTATGATCATGCTTAACACATGCATAAATACCGACCATTGTTTCTTAACTAGATCGGCAGCTTTTAATATTTACAAACCATAAGCACCTTCACGTTGCGTGTTTGTCGAAGAATCTTCATAAGCATGTTCAAAGTTACCGATGTTGTTTTGAAAATTGTAATAACAGATTGTTGCCATATATTGTTATTGTTGATTGTGTTATTGAAAACTTCTGGAGTTCATTGAATTGTCGGGAATAAATTAACATATTAATTGCAAAATCTCTGAAAATCTTAAACATTATGTTCTATTTTTTTATCAATATATTATGTTGAACAGGCATGCCCACCAACATGTATGCATACGGTTTAAAATGACGATGATTCATTATTTAACAATAGTGTATTTTCGGAAACTTTAGGATTAGATTTGAAATTAATATCAAACGCAATCAACGTGTATTGTATGAGCGTCACTACAGAAACCTTTCAAACTAAGTGACAGATGTATTTCGGTATTGCGGAATCCTTATCTTTATCTTCAACGGGTAAAATATCAAGAGGGAATTTAATTCAATGTCGCTTTTTAGAAGAAACCGTATACATACTTCTTTAGTGTCGACATTAAAATACAACTCCTCTCGTACCGACAATATAAAACGTTCACGATAATATAACACTCTTTATATATAAATAGAAATCTCCCGTTACAAGATATATTGACTTTTGCTGTTTTATTTTAAAAAAGGATCTAAAAGGAATGTGGAAAAACAAACGTACGATCTGCTAAAGCGTATAAAATGCACATATTTAATGTGTATGGATTAAGCGTTCTTTGCAGATTTATACTCAAAGAAGCTTATGTGGCATTACAGTACGAAACTACAAATGCTGCTACAATAATTGGTTTTGTAATTCGGCTGTAACAACTAATTGGTATCAATAAACAATATGTAATACGTTTGGGGAAAAAAAACAAGCATATAAATTTAACTCAAATAATATATTCCACCAAAGCGGTTCGATGAATAATTTGCGATGTGAACATTTATCACGTAAGTCATACTCTTTAATATAGTTGAATGCTAATCAGTTACAATTTGGTTCTATTTAAATGCTCTCAGAGTATCAACATGTCTGAAAACAGACACTCTTTTGCACATAAATGCGTTCGCCATTAGCAGTTGGCTTACACGTGGTTAACGTCCATTTAAAGCCATGCTAAATGACAGCAAAACGGAAATATCAGATTTAAGATGGATACATGTTTTATTTACTGGCATGGGGCTCATTAATAACCTAACCTGTTATACGCATGTTCATGTTGTGTTAACGTTCTTGCATTATAAACGCACATGTTAAGGGATCAGAAGTTGTATTAATATTTGCAGCTTTTGCGGTGTAAACAAATGTATACATATTTAGAATGATTTCAGTCGACATTTATTGCATCATGGATTATATAATATAATTATTGCATCGTATTGCAACACTAACTTTCTGGTGGAATAAACAGTCATCAGTATAATCTCGATGGCATTTACATAGATTTATAAAACATTAACACAAAAACCAATTTGTTTAATGATTTAATCACAATAAATTGAAGTATTGAGTAACATTAACGTTAGCAGCAGTTCATGTAATCGATGCAAGAATCGATGTGCGATTCGCAGTGCCATGAACTTGATATCATAATACCCAGAATTACATAAACAGAAGAGATGTTTACCAAATAATAAACCAATTATAAATGTAATGCTTTAGGTAGTGCAACAAACATTCTCATCCGTAAAGGCATGTTCTTGTTAAAGTTAATTTAAACCAACTAATCCGCCCAACTTACCGATGAAGATATATGTGCAATTCCTTTAAAACAATATGTTTGTGTTTTTTAAGCAATTTTACCGGTGTTTATTTAGCGGGCAACGGTATGTTCACCAAACTAATTATTGTGTGTGTGTTTTGCCTACCTACTTGTGTGTCTCCAATAGTAACAGTTGAACAACAGTTGAATGTTACAATACAAATCGCTTTAAAAAAACCATTAAAGCACGAAGAAACATATTTAGCAGTATATTGAATTATTTGTCTAACGCATATGCCTTTCTTTTGTAACGTTCGATATTTATTATACAAACTTAATAAATACACAATTGCATACATAATATACTTTTGTAATTGGTTACCAAGATTTATAATTTACTTTATATGCGTATTATTTATTCACACACATATGAATCATTATACTCTTCAAGATAGATATTTCGTTTAGTGACTGGTTTTGGTACAATAATGATAAATACGACGATATGGTGACATTCTCGAGTACTGAAATGTTATATTTGTATGCGTGAAATGGGGCACTCGATTAGGTTTTTATAATTAAATTGTAAAAAAGCATGAACGAGAGATATTTCTAAATCGCAAAGTGTATTCGCCTCAGATTATGTGTCAATCCTAACGGTTGGTGTGAAGTTGCAATTATCCAATTTCAAGCTAATGACTCTCCGAATGTTGCACTCGTTTGGGCAGGGGGTACTATTTTGAAATAACCTTATCAACAAGGTCCGAAATAATTTTCTGTTCGCAGCAGTTAAAATATTATTATAGGCAAATCAAGCAACATAGGCCGGGTGATGCATTTTTTATTAATAAAAACAATTGCTGTTTCTGTTTACAAAATAAATGACGCCATTGATTACGTGTCTAGTCTTATTGTAATTTTAACATCACTGAAACAAGTGTAACATAAATTTCACTGCCCTTGTTATATAACCGTGTTCTATGACTGGAGTGTTAAATAGCAATACCGTTAAGTTGTGTATACAATATTCCAAAAATTACATTATGCAATGCATGTGTAACTGAAATCAAACACAATTGTAAACTATGTTCAATCACATAAAAAAGGTGGTTAAGTCGTTCAAGAATTTAACATATGAGTAGGTTTGGTTAAGTTTATTGAGATAAGCATGCATCAGCTCCATTCATGTCAACACTCATGTCAATATAAAAAGATATGTAAGATGGTATCGGCATAACCGGGTATCCTCCATTATATCCACATTGTGTGTGGCGTATTTATCCTTCCGAGCCAAGGCGTGCAATCATTGCGGTTTGTTTCTCGAATAATGAAGGATCCAAAGTTGATACAAAGTGTGTCCTTTATTACAAAGCGTTGCTAATGACTACCGCCTGTACCACTATTTGGACAGGATTGTGTGTGTGAAAATCATGTCTATTCATGTACTGTGTGTTTGATGAGGAATCAACATTTGTATGCATGAACCCAACAAAGAATATCGTATCAAAATGCATATCGCTAATAACGAGTGGTGGAGTATATAGTTTGTGTACTGGGTGAGTGCTTGTATAGTACATATAAAGCGCTTGTGTATGATAATACAGACTTGAAAAACTTTATAATATACGATTCCAATATTCTGGAAACATATGCCAGGTAATATACCGCAAGCTTTATTCGGTGAACACACTGAACGGTTCAATATCTGGTGGCGAACCAGTTTAATTCATTCCAGCAAAGCTTGTCTCGGTACCAAATTACAAAAAAAACGGACAACTTACAATCTTGTAAACTGGTGTATAACAAACATAGGCGTGAACTGATATCGCAGTTTTGAAAGGGCATGTTAATAATGTGTGTTCCACGTGCATTTGCCATCACGTAACACATTTTTAGCAAAGCGATAATGCGTACCACATACACATTATGAGTTGAATTTTATTGTTGTGTTCAATTGAACTGAAGTTATTTGTGCTAGACAATTTTTTTTATAAACACTACCCTTTTGTAAACGTCACTTTAATAATTTCTAACCGCCACGATGACACGTAGTGTATATATATTTACATATGATTAATTACTAATGGTACACTTTCAGGAACGCATGTCAGATCGGACAAACAATTTAACACCAAACACGATTATGTAGCGGCGTTTCTACAGAAACCGTGTTAAACTATTTGGAAATAGTATTATTTTAAAGGGCATACAATCAAATATCTATTTCGAGTGGACATCGTATACAGAGTTCCATTTCGTCGACATTAAGAGACAACTGCTAACAACTTGTCAAACTCACAATATAAAAATCATTACATAATCCAAAACTACTTTACGATCGCTACAAAAAAAAACAAATATATATATCAATTTAAATGAAAGAAAAATAAAGTTTGACAATTGGACAAACGCCCAAAATGTATATTTTCAAGACCGTTGTGTATATAATTGGAACGTGGAATTTTCTCTGGAAATAAATGCTTTTTCAATAAAGTTGTATAATCAAGTCAATACATTTCTATATACATTTTTAATACCTAGCAATATGTCTAAAAAAATATATAATATACCTGTTATTATCTGATGTGTATATTTAATATTTAATACTGAAACCATAACCATGAGTGTCGTTATTGATGAAACTTGCATGAGTCAAGTATTTTGCAAACAAATGCGTTTACCTTTTAGCTTTACATTATATATTGTTTGCATCAATCTTAGTCAAAAAAGTATGACAGAAATACAGCGATTACAATATTGTGAGATGATAATACTGTTAAATGAAATCTGTGGTTATCATAAATATCCTTTGGTACAATACCTATCTAAATGTTTATTTAACGCGCTCGCATTGAATTTCGAACATGTAAAAGGATATCGTAACAGATTGTAAAATTGACAACCGTAAAACCATGTCGTATTATGTCATATTGTAGGTTTATATTATATTCCAATAAGACAAGCTAGCACTGACGTTTTTTTTGCAAGCCATTTCCCGTGCGTTTGAATACGGAATTACAAATACTGCTCCGAAGTTTTTGAAATATAATATTGAAATGTCCATTTTAGTACAATCTCTTTATCTGCACCGATTGTATAAACGCTAGTAAAAGTTACCGCTCTGTTACTTTCAAACCTTGGTAAGTTTGTGGTTATTCAGGTTTAGTAACCGTCAAGGTAACTCGATTGTGTAAACACGATATACCGCAAAGTTACCTAACCGCGTATAGTGGAATTTAACCACCGGTAACTTTAACCAAACCATTCCCACATTGCATTTTCTAATGACGTAAATTTCGCGCAAAGTGTCACGCTACGATTTCGTAAACAAACAAAATAAACATCGACATGTATTTTTTTTTTTTATCAAATTCATTTACAAATGACTTCACAATAAATAAAGTCTTACATTTTACAAAAGTCATTTAATTACTATGACTGCGATATCGACAAAGGCCCTCAAAACATTTTGCGTTTGTATGTTTTGCAAAATGGCGCTGTTGATATGTGAGAAGTTTTTGAGCGAAATAACTGGCTTTGTGTTAAAAATATGTTCAATACACGGTTGATAAATGGAAGGATACAGCACAAGAAAGGTAAGTGTTGATTTTACGGCAGTTTTCACGTCTTTGTTTTGTCTAAATTGTTAGAAAACTTA
Organism: Dreissena rostriformis; assembly: GCA_007657795.1. NCBI lineage: Eukaryota > Metazoa > Mollusca > Bivalvia > Myida > Dreissenidae > Dreissena > Dreissena rostriformis. The sequence goes on from VMBQ01000084.1 coordinate 457,658, forward strand.
GCATAATAAATAACCCGGAAGTGAAATTCTGACAGTGACATTTTAAGGTCAAATGTCTTTGTTTTCAAATCCATAGGATTAGCAGCATCGTAAAACTGGTAGTTAATTAAACAAAAATATGTCACAAAAAATCAATATACCACAATTCCTTATGAAAGTATTCAATACAATACTTATTAATATCATTATATGTAATTTATGAGGCTGAATCCCTTCGCTTCAGTGATAGTCAAAATCCTGTCTTCAAGTTACAATTTCAATTATCAAATCAAAGCCTTACATGAGTATTCAGATGGTAGTGAAAATGATGAAAACAAGTGATGTAGGCGATGAGTCGGATTATTTATTTATAAGTGATATAATATGATTCATTATTTATTTCATAATGTTCATATTCTTTCAGGCTTGCATATGAAAATTGAGTCAGCATGATGATAGCTGGAAACAACGAATTTGATCCAGATCAGCACTTTAGCATTCAGAAGAACAAGTTAACAAACATGGATGTAGAAATTATGCAGGTATTTATGCCTCTTTCAAAAAAACTAAAAATGATAGAAGCCTACTCTTTCTTCATTTTGTTTCCAAAAGAAAGTAGACATAAAATATATAACAACATGAACATGTGATTTTTGAGCCATAAGGCACATTTTCCCTGCCACACATTATTTAAAGTGTTTACGAACAGTATACTTTTGGCATTTTAGAATGTACAACAAGCCATACAAATATCGCACAATTCATAAATAATCTGCAACAGTTGCTTTCCGATTTAATTTATTCACATAATGCATATGATAGAGATGTGTAAAGTGTTTACAAACATGTTAAAAATAGCACCACACTGGAATTCGGAATGTCCCATTTTGTACACGGGTATTATCCGCTCATTTATCTGTTGTGTACTGGATTGTTGTCCATTCGTTGTTTGTTTATATATTGAAGTATTTTCTTGTACAATTAAAGCATTTACCATAGACAAATAATACATTGTGCAAGTTTAAACATATGTTTGAATGCAGAAATCTGCAAATTTAACCGATTTTATCAACAGCTATTATTTAATAAACTGCTCCGGTTCATTTGGACAGCAGTACATGTAGAGTACATGACGTAGCGTGTGATGAAGTGGAAAGTTTATCGAGTTCATAAACACATTTGAATATATGGTGATAGGATGGCATAAGGGTCTTTATTTAACTATGCTAAAATAATTATTAAAGACCCTAAATGCAAAATTGTGTTAAATGGATTATTGATGGATTATAAAGGATAATTAAAGGTAAGATAGACTGGTTCGAACGTTTTTTTGGGGTTTTGTTTGTACTTTTGACTTTTGTCGTTCCCTGTTATCGGAGAAATGATTTTATCATGGGCGCCATTGATGCATAGCATCGGATCACACACGGCATACAGTAAAATCCGGTAATCTTGCGCGTCCGGTAATCCTTACATAGAAAAGAATTTAAAAAAAAACACGTTCTGAGCGTCTTTAAGATCATCGTCCAAGGTCGGACAAGGTATTTCCCTGTAAATTAAGTAAAATAAAGCGTCAGTCGCTTCAATTCACTGCCAATTGTCTGTCTACTCGTCGAAATTGTTAAGGTCTTCGAGGGTTAGTTTCTATACTGTCGCGCGACTCGGCCATTTTGTGTAAGTTAACTCTCGGTTACTTGTACTTACCCACCTAGAGAAACAGGGTATGTTTTAACTGGGTTTTAACCGATCGGTATAACTTACCAAATTTTATACAAACGCTTAACCGACAGTAACCAACAAGTTACCGACTTTTAACCGCCGGTATGTGGTAAACCGCCGGTTTAACTGTTTATACAATCGGGTGCTGGTTGTTTCAGTGGGTACTTTTATACATCTACATTTTATGTATCGGTTTATTGCAAGACTTATGTTGCAAAGGGTCATGCCATTTCGTTTCAAAGATTACGTGCATGCAATTTGTGGAGTTTAAGTGTATTAATATATGTCGAATTTAATATTGAAACCATAACCATGAGATCGTTAATGAAGAAGCATGCGTTTAGCACGTGTGTTGCACTCTTATGCGTTCACCTTCAAGCTTTACATTAAACATTGTTTGCATCAAACTTAGTCAATAGTGAATGATACAAATACATGTATAATAATAGTTTAAGATAAACAAACTTCTACATGCAATACTGTGATTTTCAATAATTTTCTATGACATAATACCTCTCTTAATTTTTTAATTACGCGCTCGCCTTGCTTTTTGCAGAAATTACAAAAATGTCGTATTATTTCGTATTGTAGATGTATATATTATTCCAATAAGACTAGCTAACACCAACGTTTGTTGTGCAAGCCATTTCCCTTGCGTTTAGCTATCGAATTACACATACTGCTTCGATAAAAAGCGTTTTAAAATATGACATGTGCCTGCCCATTTTAGTACAACATCTTTCTCTGGTTGTTACAGTGGGTACTGTCATACATCAACACTGTATATATCGGTTTTCGTGTGAGACTCATGTTGTATAGGATCACGCCATTTCTTTCCAAATATTAAGTTCATGCAAATTGTGGCGTTTGAGTGTGTTAATATTTTTCGAATTACCTACTAAAACTTCCCGAACTGATGAAAATAGCTCAGCATTGTATCGACAGCCTACATTGTATATGACCGTTTTTATGCTTCAGCAAACTATACGGTTCAATAGTAGTAGTGGTACCGTAAAACGTATACCTTACACGACATATTACAGCAATTAATGACGGTTAAATGTGGACGGTTATAATGCAGTATTTTGTATAGCAAGAAACACATTGGTAATCGAAACCAATGTTGCTGATAATTGTGGGCCATGACCTGTATGTCATCGATGATGTACAAAATATCCGGTATTCTACACTGCCAGACATATTGGTTACTAATCATTATGTATTCATTGCACACTCATGAATATTTAAACACAAAGCGAATCTTGAAGAAAGTAATCCGTAAGATCTAGCGGAGAAATTACCGGCACTGAATAAGTACTTAAGACTGGTAGCATTCATATGTCTTTGATATAATCAACACAGGGCGTATTTAATCCGTCTTGCTTTATAGTTGTTGGTTTGTTGTGTTGCTTTTGCAATAATTGTTACTGTTCGATACGAAAACATGTACATATTAATTCAGGTATTGTTGACCTCACAATGAAACTTATTTACTATTACTTTGTCATTAATTTGTTTAATTTTAGACTCAACACATTTTGTAAAACATATTTTGTGATTATTTGAAAAAGAAATACTGAACTGTGTTGAGAATTTTGTTATGTAATTTCTATGTGTGTTCTTTGAAATGCGGCTTATGTTTTTGCAGCTGTTTGTTTTTCCGATCACATGATATTTATACACTGTTAAAGAATACTATTCGAAATTGTTAACGTTTTATGTTACATAATGTTCAGTTGCAACATATTACACAAGTTTTATTCTGCTTAAAAGCTTTACATATGACAAAACAAAATTAATTGTTTGCGACACGATAACAAATAGTTGCTTGATTGTATTTACACAGATTTATGAAACACAAACTCGAGATCTCAGTTGGTTTAATGATTTAATCACAATAAATTATCATATTGAATAACCTTTACATCAGCTGCTCGTGTAATCGATGCCAAAATCGATGTCGGAATTGTAATTACATGAACCTGATATCATAATACCTATAATACCTAACCCATAGAAGCAGTATACCAGATTATCAACAAATAACGAACTAAATACATTGCTTGTATAACTGACATTCTTATCAGGTAATTATGGTAGTTGTTACACTTAATTAACTTGGTTCATTCCAGTAAACTGCTCACATTGCATTTACTGAATACCGTTAAGGTAACTTTGCATCAAAGCGTTGCGCTGTGAATATTATATTTAATTCAGTTCAAACTATAAGTGTATGCATAACAAAACTTAACAATCCAATATAAAGAAGTGAAACTCCAGAAGCTCCAGCAGTACTGCATTTCTATCATACACACCTTCTTGTTCCTTTATTTATGACAAGGAACCAATTGCAAAAATAGTACAGTACGGCACAAAACGAAACAGCATATCGAGGGGTGAAAGCGAAACAGCTCTAAGTGCATTTTTCAAAATTGTTCAGGAGAAGGTAAAAACTGTATC
>VMBQ01000085.1:0-63942 GCA_007657795.1 Dreissena rostriformis
GGAAAATTGCAATGCATAAATACAATTACCCTACCCTTAATTAATATTTTTTGTATGATTATATTATATATCAATGGATTTGCACCCGTCCATAAACTATCATTTTTTTGGCGGGGGATATCAATTCAACGAATTTGCTTGTTATATTCCATAAATTAATATCACAAACTAAGTTTTTTTTAAGCATTAAAATTCACCTTGAAAAGTGCCAAATTAAAAACAAATCGGGAGGGGAGACCTCTCTCGCACCCTCCCAGGTTGGGCCCCCGGTCCAAAATTCCTGCGTACGGCCCTGAGTTGTATTCCTATATTAAAGATTGTATTCACATTTTTAGTTATTTGTCATTCACGTTGTTTGTTTGTAATAAAATCATCTGCATGTTGAGGTTGACGTGTATATACGCACAGGCTAAAAAAGTATGGTTGTTTATACTGCTAAAAATACTACACGCATTTTTAAGTAAGAGTAACAAGATAACACAGTGGGGAATTATACATGTTGGCTTCTTGTGTTTAAAAATCTATCTAGCAAATTGATTAGATCCCAATATTTTCCAATTGCACAATGACTGCAAAATGTGTGCAACATGTTTGTCATAAGAAACTTTATTATATGTAAATTCCATCAATCTCACCATATACCATGCCATGTCCGTAACACACTTCACTCACGGTCTTGTCCATTTACTCATTTTCCGGTCGCCAGTTGCAAATAAGATTCGTTATACACGATTAAACACGATTAAACGCATATTTGCTTTAATACGGCTTTGTGATATGTTGATGTATTGTATGTATGTATGTAATTATTTTGACCTTGCAGTCAAGGATAACCCATGAAAGTGCAAGCACTTATATCCAATGGGGTTCTTTGGTTTTGCTGAAGAGACAGCGGGTATAAGAGACAGTTTTTTGAGATACAAGGAATCCGGGTGCGATACCCTAGCTCTTTGCGAATAGATCCCTTGGTTCTTTTACGTGCTCAGTGTATAGCACCGATACACGCGAGAATTCACTGGGTTTCATACCAGTACATCTCTAGTTGGGTGGGAAACACTTGAAGCATTTCTGAAATTTCCAGTGCCCCGGCCAGGGATTGAACCCACGACCGCTGGAATGGTAGACCAGTGTTTTACCACTCGACTACCGACCACCCTAAACACCTTTTTTTTATCAAAATACCTAACAGCAAATAAACCATCGAGACCGACATTATTGTGGTTTGGGCGAGGCGCACTATCTGAGCCCGAGTAGGGTACCAGACTAAAAGGCCCTGACAAGTTATTGGAAATATTAGTGTAATGTAACCTTCGTTTGATTGTTTAATTTAAAACAATATATTTCTATATAAATTTTAAGAATTGTAGATCTATACTTATATTTAAAAAAAAAAATATGTTTTTATAAGACAGGAAAAAGTAAAACAAAATGATTTGTATTGACATTACAAAATATAAAGAGAGTCTCGTCACCTGCGGGATCTGTACGAGATGTAAATAATGGCGGACTTGTCAGAAAGTTTTCATTGGTAACAGTTGGATTATGAATGAAACTATTGATATACCAAGATTGACATTCATCTGAACGGAATGAATTAAGACATTGAAAATAAATCATGGTTAAGAAGAAACAAAAAACTCCAAAAAAGCAAAGACGACGAGGTATTCCACTAATCTCTTGTTCAAACCATGTTTGTACATGTTTAAATGTTGGTTAACTTAAGACTACCGATACTACTGATACTAGTTTCATTGCTATATGAAGTATTTGAGATTGTTTTTTAAGAGCTTGTGTTAGACTTAGTGGTCATATGAGGGCGTCTTCAACCGTTTCCTCCTTAATGATCTGGTATCGCTACCCAAGTTACCCCATGGGACATGGTTGATACTATGAGTATGACTAGTATGGGTATAATACACTGTTTATTATTACAAATTATATATATCCTGGATAACTGTTATTCGCGACCTCAACACTTAATGTCAATATTAGAATTATAACAAATAAATAACAGCGATGACAAACACTAACACACTAACCTATTTAAATAAATTCATCCATCCATCACTGATTTGTTAAACAATTATTTATTACCGGTATTCATTACAATTTCTTTGTAAAAACATGTCAATGAAGAAACAGCCAAAAATAATTTTTGAATTTTTTCTATTGGTGCAGTCGATTCTCTTCACGATGAAGACCTTCAAGTAGAAACTGGCTTGCCACCTCAGGTTGAGGGTCAGTTGCGATGTTTCTGTCGAGTCTCAGTTACCCAGATCACATGGGACGTTCCTAATACTCCTGTTGATACTTCTGTTGCCTTGAAATGGTGGGGAGAGCCTGGCAGTGGGATTTTATTCAGGTAATATACTGAGATGTCTGTAAACATGATTCCATAGTCTGCTTGGCAATAGAATTGTTAAATTGACAGTCTGTCATGTCACTTTTGGTTTCAGAGCTATGCAAACGAGGGCAACCTTTAAAAACTTGGTTCCAATTTATTACAAACCTTAGAAAAAGCCAGTTGTCAGACATTACAGACTTGGAAAGTTTCAGATTTAACTATATACCCCAATTTCTTGTGGTCCTACAAATTAAAGTCTGAAACTTTCAAGTACATGTGGCAGACCGAACCAAATTGTAAATGTAAGTATTGCCTTGCTTGTGACAAAGCATGTCGGGAGTAATTTTATATGATCAATATGAGTCTGATTTATCCAATGTACTTGACATTGTGTCCCATTTCAGACCTGTAGACCACAGGAAGAAAAACCAAAGTAGTGCTAAAACAACAGCACGATTCCCCGTGCGGTCCGGACCTAAGCAGTTAACCGCTTACTTGGCCGATATGGGAAGCCTGGTACTTGAAGTTCTTGGTGGGCCCATGCATGTCCCAGTGGGGACTGTGGAAGTGCCGAACATCGATCAGCTCTCTCCACATAAACCCATTAATGGGTTGTACCCTATAATATCGCCCACAGAGGAGCGTATCGGGGAATTGCATGTGTCCATGGTCATTGAATCCTTAATGGGTGAGTTTCTTAGTTTCTATTGCCTGAAATCCAGAATAAAAGTTTTAACTCATACTGATGTGTTATGCTATTGAAGTGACAGACACACATAAAACTGAATATGAAATGCAAATCTTTTTAGACCCAACTAATACAAATACTAATCATCCAAATACTTTTTCCAGCATCCTACGACAGTACAGGCTCCATTCCAACCACAGATATTAGCATGGAGACCCATGTTACCCAGGAGTCGACGGTGCCCAAACAGAGGAGGCCTGTACCTCATGCTGATCAGCCCAGAAAGCCTGTGGACGACCCTTTCATATCACCGGCTTCACATCAGGTGTGAAATAAAAGCTTCTTTGAGGCCAGATACAATGATACTTCTGTGTATTGAGAGATCTGTTTTTACTAAGAGAAACACTCCCTTCCACAAATCACTATTCGAAAGTCTAAAGCCATAATTGGTTTCCATTTAATCTGTGTTCATTGGATTTTAGATAATTGCCAATGTTTTTACCATTATTTATCATTTCCAAAATGTTATAAAAAGTTTTTTCCTAACTTTTTGTTGTAAACTTTGCTTTAAGCACATAATTTACTGTTGTTTTTTTCTGATTACTGTACATCCATTACAACTTTAATGATCAGGCTAGACCTGATGTTCTTAAAAGCTTTGATTTACCTTTTCTTTCCACATGTACATTAAATGGATTGTGCCAGATTTTCTGATTTAAGCTTTATTTTTATGGCTTGGTATTTTGCTCCTCCAGAATACTGAATCCCGTGTTACCAATGGTTACACAGAGGATCTTCGCCAACATCTGAGATATGAATCTGACCCAGTGGAGCGTGAATACCGATCCATTAATGATGGAGGTGCCGTTGCTATAACAACCAATGGCGACATCATACGAACCAACTACAGCAATAACCTGCAGGCAAATAAAGGTTGCTCAATATTATTTTAGTATTTGATTTTATGTTAAAGTTGTTTGTCTTGATATCTCTTCCATTGATATGGAAATTTAACTTTTTATGGATAGCAAGACAAACACACAAGAAATTACTGTTTGCATTCAGTATGCCAATAGTTTACGTGATAACTTAAGGCTTTAAATTACATTAAACAGCAGGTGAAAAGTTTGGAGTTAAAGTGGTAGGCCAGGAGTTAAAGTGGTTGGCCACTTAGCTACCAAATTGTTCTCAAGGTAGCTCAACATATTTTGCATGAAAAACATGATTATTTGTTATTATTTTGTGTTTGAAATGTTAAACTGTAATAGGTCAAGTTATATCAAGGAACTATCTGTTCTGTTGGTTACACAGAAAGGCCACTACACTGTATAGTCTCAGATATTATTGATTTTTTTTTCCGGAAATATTCATTAAGACTGCTTTTAAATGAAACAATTACAACATTTTTATGCCCCCGGTAGGGTGGCATATAGAGATCGCACTGTCTGTCTGTCCGTCCGTCCGCCTGTCTGTCCTTCTGAAATTTTGTCACACTTGCGTTTAGGTTTTGAAAATTGGTCATAACTTTTGCAATATTGATCATAGCAACTTGATATTTGGCATGCATGTGTATCTCATGGAGCTGCACATTTTGAGTGGTGAAAGGTCAATGTCATCCTTCAAGGTCAAAGGTCAACAAAAAAACAAACAAAAAAGCGGCGCAGTAGGGGGCCTTGTGTTTCTGACAAACACATCTCTTGTTTATTTTATTTTGTACATGCAATATTTCTTCTGGTACTCTCAGTTTTTGTGGTCTTCAGGTGTCAAAATAATAAAATGTGGGGGTACATTGCACAGAAAGATCAGCATGAAAACAATTCCTTGAAAACAAATGACGCTTCATGTATTATACTGTATGTGTATTAGCTTGTCACACATGTGTAAAACTTCATTAGTTACTTCAGTCAAAATAAATCATGTAGGCTTTAATGCCACCATATTTTTAAACAAATAAATATTGAAATAATTACAAAATACTGTCATTAGATTATAATTAAATTAGTAAAGTATTCATGCATGAGCTTGTAAAAATATGACAAAGATTTTTAATTCAAATGTTTTCACACTTGATACAAACTTGCTTTATTAATAACAGTTAATAAATTTAATTCAGAATTCTTTCCTGGTGCTAAGTGACTGTATCAGAGTGTATTACTTCCATCTGGCATGATTTGCGGTTCATTTTACAAGTGGATTTTTCTGGTCAACTTGTTCATGGATAAGCTTAATTATAATAACAGAAAACTAGCCATCCAAATTGTTTTTATAGCCGAATATTTTTATCAATCAGACCGGCCCATAACAGCAAAATCAAGAGATTTAAACGAGATTTTTGTTTATCCTAAATGATCACCAAACAGCGCTATGGTTGTTCATATAGGTCAATATTGATCCATGACTTGTACAATTATTGTTAGCACATGATTATGGCAAAGAATTTGTGTCGTGTTCTGAGAAAACTGGGCATAATGCTTGTGCGTAAATTGTCATCCCAGATTAGCCTGTGCAGTCCGCACAGGCTAAGATGGGACGAAATTTTTCGATTTTTATGGAATTTTTCTTTTAAATGATGTCTCTTCTTAGCAAAAATCTAATTTTGGTGGAAAGTGTCGTACCTGACTAGCCTGTGCGGACTGCGCCTTTGAACGTGCACTCTTGTATGAAAAGGGCGCTATATAAATCCGGTATAATAATAATCTGGGACGACACTTTACGCACATGCATTAAGTCCAGTTTTCTCAGAACACGACACATTTGATGGTCACCCTGCATGCAGATTACGTTGTAATGGGTGGCACATGCGATGTAAGCCACTAACCGATACTTTTTACCTTTGAAGTTGGGCGAGTCGGATTTATTGTTTGTCGAATAGATGTTTTTCAGATCTCCACATATTTGGAAAACACGATGTAATCTGTAGGTACCAACAACTCTGACATACTTTATGCACCAAACGAAAAAGCAATACAAAAATGACTAATCACCGTTTCTTAGTCTTATTTTATTTTTTCTCCAGAAAATGTTCCCAAAGCCCAGGATTTTTCTAAGCCAGCCAACAGTGACCTTCTGTCAGTGCTCTTAGACCGCGGTAACAAGCTGCGGGAACAGATGATAGTCTCCTCACTACAAAATAAATCCAAGGGAGCTAATCCAGAACCGACTGTGTCACATGATATACCAGCTGGAGTACCGCAGCATAAACCAACCAATGTTTCTAGAAGGTTTGTTTTAATTTTCTTGAAAATTGGATGTTTGGAAAACTAGGGAAGTTTCTCTCCTGAGATGAAAAAAAATAAAAAAGTGAAACAAATAATCTAGAAAGCTTATCATTTTAAAATAATTATAATATTAACATGTTATCAAGTTTGCCTTAAATTGATACTACCCTTATATTTTGTATTCTCCTGCTTGAAAAAATGTTTCCCTCAAAATGCCCAAAACAGCAGCACATACTACCTAAATAAAGAAAAAACACCTCTTCTCAAGTTGCAAAAACCCCTCGTGGAATATTTTTGTTAAGATTTTTAAGACAAATCATTAACATATTTTTGTATGTATTTTACAGGTAACGAATAATTAAGTCTATAAGCTTATTTATTGGTAATGCAAAACTGTCATCTGATTTTAAAAAAATCATTTTGTTTTTAAGAAGTATGAACGGTAGTTTTCTTCAAGACATCCTTCATGCAGATAGACTTTACGGAGCTGATGAAAGCAATATGGAAGATGCGGCCGTGGATTTGGTCTTTGGCGGACATCTTCTAGATGATTTACGGGTGAGCACTCAAATTGCTCATTCTCAAAAGTATAAATATGTTTTATAGAAAGGCAACAGATTCAAAAGTTTCATACACAAAGCTGTAACAAAATTTAATTGCTGTATAATTGAGTCAGCGTTCAGGCACTTTAATCAAAGTGCACGTAACATTTTCTTTCTGTCAAAGAGAATTAAGTCTTTTTCAGATAATGCACATATTGTTCATTTCATGGACAGATGTTCTATTTAAAAATATTTTCACCTCTGACTGTTAAAGTTGCGCTTTGTTTTCAGCTTTTAAAGAATCATCACGGAAGCCCAACACAGAGTATCTCGGGGGATGACGATATAATCAGCGACACCGAGGACCCAATACACAGCGAGTCTATTCTTCAGGAGCTGTTCTACAAGAATCCAGACACAGACGACAATCTCTCGGACATCAGTGCTCACGAAATGCATGTGAAGAAGCATAGGGACCTGGAGAACGAATCCAACATGGTGAGAGGGTTTGTTGTTTAACCCTTTGAGCGCTGGAACCGGATTTTGAAGGCCTTTGCAAACAGTTTGGATCCAGATGAGACGCCACAGAACGTGGCGTCTCATCAGGATCCAAACTGTTTGCTATTCTGATAGTGGTCTTTGAAAAAAAGTGAAGAAAATGATGATCTAAGAAATTCAGCAGACAACATTTTAGCAGATGACAAATTTCCCAGCATGCAAAGGGTTAATTGTCAGGAATGCATGGTTGTAGAACACAAGTCTGGTAGAAAATGAAAAGTTTGTGAATTTAAAAACTACCTTTATCATGAATTTAAACAGTATTTCATGTCTTAAAATATGCCTTTATTATATGTGAAAACAGTTGTCAAAACAAGAACAAGTCTTTAAGCTCTGCTCAGGAAAATGTTGGACTGGGCTTGCTCAGATTCTTAGAATTGTATAGGCTGGGTTTATATCATATGTTGTTGTTTAGCAATAATGTAAGACTTTGTGCTTCATTGACCAAAATGCTTATATCGTCAACTGTAAAATAATGGCTATTTGCCTCCTTTGGCTCTTAAATGGAGATTTCAGTGTTATCTAACCTGTATTGCAGAGACCCCCATCTCGATCCTCATCCGTCTCAAGCCTAAATCTTGCCTTCCCACCGGAACCAGCGCCAAAGAAGGTTCGAACCCCAAAACGAAAGTCGAGAGGGAAAATACGACGGAAAGGCAGCAAGCGGAGAAAGGGGTCCAAGTCTCGATCAGGGGCAAGTGCCAGCGAGTGTAGTGACAGTGACGTGTGGAGTGGGGCCAGCACTCCTAGGTCTGAGTCTTCTAGGGTTTCCTTTGACATGGGGCCATCGGACATTGATGAGCCCCCTACGAGAGGTTTGTTTTGGGGTTTATTGTTATTTAGAAACATGACATACTAGTATGTTTAAACAATAATTCATTAACTGAATATTTCCATTTGAAGAAAAACAACAGTGCTTTCATTATTACTGCTTTCTATTTAAATGTTATAATATTTGTAATTTGTTATTGAATTACATGTATTTTAAAAAGTGAAGCATGGCTAAGTCAGGCAAAAAGAGAGGCTACCTGGACACATGCAAATGATGATGTTTGTCCATTATTGTTGAGCTATTTTGGTCAATATGGGCTTGATTTTTCGCACTATGAAAATAAATAATGATTGATTCATGTGCCTCTTCTCAAGAACCAGAGATGAAAGTGTAACAAACCCAGACTGAGAGTCCAATAAACTGAAGCCAGTTTGATTTCTATTTATTACACTAACTCTTATTAACCTATATAATATTCAAATTACTATAATAAAACATACAAGTGCAATCATTTTTGTGCCTTATTTCAGACATTCCATCCAAACACAAACAGTACCACACAGTGGACGGCCTGAGTGTTGAGAGGCTCACACTGCTGGGCCGTGTACATGTTGCCAGGGTAACTATAGACTCGCTAGAGCTCACCAACCAAGAGAACTCGTTTTCGAAACCCAAGCTGAAGTCCAAGTTTGGAGTACCAGTACGACCCCCGAAACCTTCTCCAAAGGGAAAGAAGTCATGGTGAGTTGATGAATTAATCAATCAAAGCTCTCATAAAATTGTCATGTTTTATAGCTGTATTGGGTCAGAGTAAACAAAGCTTCAGATGTGAATTTATAAAAATATTTTAAAATTAAACCCCATTTATTTCTTTTTCTTATGTATCTTTTACATGCTTTATGGTTCTAATTGAATTATGGTGAAACAAGGACTGAACTTTTCTATAGATATACATTTGTGTTCGTTAAAATGCACCGTCACTGTTTGTAAATACCATCCTTATTATTGACACATTATGAATAGAAAAACTTTGAAATTACCGTAGTTCTCAATTATATATGGAGAATCCAAAGGCACATATACTGATATCACACCTTGCTACAAGAATCTAACAACTGAAGCATTCGTCTATATGGATTAAAATTAGTGCATCAAATGATTTTTTTTTACTATCTGTGTAACTAAGTGATTCCAACATGACCTATAAATTATGCAATTACTATGTTAACAGTTTTTACAAATATATTATTTTTAATTGTTTCATTGGTAGTTGACTATAAAAAATACTTAAATGTCTTGTTAAAATGAAAATTTACAGTTGCTTAGAGGTTATTTTTCATATGCTTTTACAATGAACATGTCTGTTTTCAGTACATATTTTATTGAATACCAGTTCCCCGTGGTAGCGACCTCACGAGACAAATACTCTCCCAATGCCATGGCTACAGAGGTCATGAGGGTCGTATCGAGAAACGTTAAAGATGGAGGTGAATATTTGAGCCCTGCTCTGTGAAAAGGGGGTTTAATGCATGTGCGTAAAGTGTCCTTCCAGATTAGCCTGTGCAGTCTGCAGGCTAATCAGGGAGACACTTTTCCGCTTTTATGATATTTTTTGTTTAAAGAAAGTCTCTTCTTATCAAAAATCTAGTTTATGCGGAAAGTGTTGTCCCTGATTAGCCTGTGCGACCTGCATTAGTCCCCTTTTTCACAGAGCGTGGCTCATTTATGATGTAAAAGTAATGTGTTTGTTATAGTGTTGCCACTGGGTTAAGGGTCAGTCACATTTCACTGATAAGACCTCTTTATTGACGAACATCTGTTCTCCTGATTCCTATCTTAAAATCCGGTCATTTGGTAGGGAGGTGGTTGGTACCCCTAAATTTAACAAGGTTCTGATAGGCAACCAAAAGCCAAGTTTGAGACTTTAACCTTTGCCCTCATGCTTTTTCGGTGATTGTCCAATAGGCCATGGAGTCATTTTTATTTGCGATTTTTGAGCTTTTGAGAATATTTTTTGAGTGATGGATATAAATCAATTTTATCATATGTGGCTGTGAAACATTAAGATAGAAGCCTTCCCAACAATATTTTCTATCAATGTCATGCCCCAAATTTTATTTATCCTGTCATTGTGTGTTTATAAAACATGTAAACACTTTTCATATTTGTAAGAATTAAGACACACCCTTTCACTTATCGAGTAATCATAAACATATTTGCAAATTATTGTCAAATTCTCCCCCACACTTATTCACAGATTTTTAATAATATCATAACATCATAAATGTCTATTTGCTGGGGGCTAACCATTCAGTTGAATTTGGAATAAGATCTTTGATCTGAAAGGCAGGACCCAGGTCTATGACTCCCATTCATGTAGATGTATTCTAAGGATCAAATCAGATTTTGAAGGCCTTTGCAAACAGTTTGGATCCAGATGAGACGCCACAGAACGTGGCGTCTNAAACACATCACTTGTTTCAACATGTTAAAACATAGGTTTTTTAGGCCAAATCTAAATTTTCAGGTTTAATTTTGCATATACATGTAACTATAATTGTAATTATTACATAGTTTTTCATCTACCCACACTTACAAATATCCTCTATATGCGTCTTGGTACTAAGGAAATGGTAAAATTAGTATTCTCACAATTTAATATCATGATATTGTGGTTGACATACGTCTGTTTGTAGTTGTTATCAATTTTGCATTATTTTTTGCAATATTATTTATTTGTCTTGCCAAACATCTTACAATAGTAGAATTTTATTGTAATATTGTGAAATCATGAATAATCTCCAATTTCAGTGGTGACGTTCAACCACAGATCTGTGTTTCCAGTGATGTTTGATGGCACTGCAGTCGAGAAATGGTGGAAATCAGCACTTGTTTTCAAAGTCTACTCACGCAAAGCGGGGCAGAAAGTGGTAATTAAATTGATAATATTTCAGCCCTACCAGAGAAAATGATTGCATCTACATGTATGATATTATATTGCTGTAGTTACTCTGTTAAACTTTGATCATGTTAATTTAGCTTATTAATTGTCAAAAATTATGGCATGGTTTTATTTGATTTCCTTGCAGAGGACTTAATACGCCTTAATTTTGGAAAGTGATGACATATTTATGCAGCAATGTATTAAATTATTGAAAGTGCAAAAAGTTATGAATTAATTCACTTTATTGTAGAAATTGAATGAATGATTGCGCAATCATTGAGTTGTGTGTGCTATTATTATCTTCAGCCCGCATTGATTGGCAGCGTTGGAATTCCACTGAAGTCAATTCTGAAATCAGAGAGTCTGCACGTGTCCAAGGATATGGAAGTTCGAAGTTCTGAGAAATCCACTGACAATTCTGTGAACACATCGAAACATGCTTCTGATTCTACTCTTGGTGCTTTAAAGGTATTCTTCTTGTGGCCGCTGTGTGGTCCAATGTATATATCAGCATCGTTCTGAGAAAACCGGGCTTGATACATGTACGTAAACTGTCATCCCAGGTTAGCCTGTGCATTCGTCACAGGCTGCGACTGGTGAAATAGTAGCTTCCATACTGTATGGGCATACCCGATGGAAGAATTAACAATTTCATTTGTAACAGCAAATCCATTGATGTTTGGTGTAGAAACAGTTAAAATGGACTGCTTGTTATGGCATTTATTTGCATATAATATAAACATGTTAAGAATAAATGTCCAATCAGGTAAGATCAAATCACATGTTCTCATTTTATCATCAACATCATTGGTTTCAAAATAATGTTGGCTAATGTCAGTGTAATCATTCATTCATTTCAGGTGGTCATTGAGCTTGCCTCTGACAGCAAGGAGTTTCCCACTCAGCTGGCCCGCACAAAGTTGGCAGAACTGACCGGGAAGGCCAAGATCGTCCCTATTGCCCAAGCCCCTCCCCCAGCCTCGGCCCCATCTGCACCTAAACCACCGCCCGCCCCGACGTATCAACAACAATCTAGCTCTGGGGAACCAGGGCGCAGTGCCCCTAGGGGAACTGGTATGAAATATTTGTGCATAAATTCTGTTTATATCAAAGGGGATATGTTGTCATTGTTTACTCTTAATAAAATGTAATTTGTGTAGTGATCTTTCAAGAATGAATGTATATTCATCTAGTAGCTATACTATATTTACACTAACATTGCCTTGAGAAAAGATTTGGTGGTACATAAAATGGTGTTGTTTTCAATATCTTTTAATAAGATCAAATTACATGTTGAATGATATAATTCCCTTAATGTGAAAAACCTATGTACCAAAGGCTTGCATTAGCTGTTATTGTTTACCTTTTAGATAAATTATTATCAGTCATGATAAATTAGTAATTTTTATACCCCTATTACCATTGGTAATGGGGGCTATATAGGAGCCATTTTGTCTGCTGGTCTGTCTGTCCCGAAAATTTCATCTGATCTTCACCAAACTTGGTCAGAAGTTGTATCTAGATGATGTCTAGGATAAGTTTTAATATAGGTTATGCCAGGTAAAAAACTAGGTCACGGGGTCACTTAGTGCGTTTTAAACCGAAAATTTGTCCGGACAATAATTATGTCATTTATCGTTAGATTTTTAAAATGACTTGGTTCATTTGTTCACCATTATGGGACATGTGTCATGCGTAAGAAGTATGTCGATATCTCCAAGGTCAAGGTCACACTTAGAGTTCAAAGGTCAAAATGCCCATAAATGAGCTTGTCCGGCGGGCCATAACTTTGTAATTTATTGTGAGACTTTAAAATCATTTGGCACATTTGTTCACCATCATTGGATGGTGTGTCATTCGAAAGAATTACGTCAATATCTCCAAGGTCAAGGTCACACTTTGAGTTCAAAGGTAAAAATGGCCATATATGAGCTTGTCCAGGCCATAACTATGTCATTTATAATTATTGTGAGATTTTAATATCATTTGGCACATTTGTTCACCATCATTGGACGGTGTGTCATGTGAAAAAATTACGACGATATCTGCAACACATTGAGTTCAAAGGTCAAAAATGGCCATAAATGATCTTGTTCCGGCCATAACTATGTCATTCATTGTGAGATTTTAAAACTACTCGGTACATTTGTTCACAATCTTTGGACGGTGTGTCATGCGAAAGAATTCAAGAGTTCAACGGTAAAAATGACCATAAATGATAATGGCATAATAATTCTTAAAAATCACCATAAATTAGCTTCTCATGTTTTGTGAAGACAGCATGCAAAATGTTCTGTAAAAATGCAGCATGTGGGGGTATATGTCATGTCTGTGACAAAGCTCTAGTTATACCTGAAAGGTTAGTCGTCCACTATTTTACTTACAGGGTCTTGTGTATCCACATAACTATGGCATATATGAAAGACTTGCGTACCAAAGACTGGAATTGACATGTATTATTTTTACTAGAAGGAAGAAGTGTCTCTCGCTCACCTGCTCGTCATTCCAAATCACCCGTGCGACAGCGATCTGGTCCTAGGAAGCTATCTGCCCCGCCCCCTGTGGCCGTGCAAAACTATGATGTGGAACACGTGGTTACACACTACCAGAATCCCATACTGGAGCAACAGCAGGGGGAGGTATGCAATGTGTCCTAAAAACAAATTGTTCTAAGGGGATTCTTAAACATACTGCAATATTCTTATATGATTGTTTTATTTTATATATATCTCCGGAAACTTGAATGTTTTCTTTGTGTCTCAAGATTTTGGTTTTGACCATTTTTACGTGGTGTCATTTTTTTCCAACTTCATGTTTGGCAGTTAGTCAGATTTCAGAAATCTTGTTATTTAGCCTTGCTCTGTGAAAACGGGGTTTATTGCATGTGCGTAAAGTGTCGTCCCAGATTAGCCTGTGCAGTCCGCACAGGCTAATCAGGGATGACACTTTCCGCCTTAACATAATTTTTGCTAAGAAGAGACTTTCTTTAAACAAAAAATATCATAAAAGCGGAAAGTGTCGTCCCTGATTAGCCTGTGCGGACCGCACAGGCTAATCTGGGACAACACTTTACGCACATGCATTAAACCCCATTTTTTCCAGAGCTAGATTCAATGTGATAACATGGTTGAGTCCTATGTTTTCAAGGTGATGACACTGCATGCCCTTCTGTTGATACCGGATGGGAAGCACATTACCATGCAGGGGGTACCGTCCCTGGCCGCTGCCAAGAGGCATCCCGTCTTCCAGCAGCCTTCCGCCCACACGGCCCCAGGTATATAGCAGTGTTTCTTTTTTACCATGGGAATGGGGCCAGGTCCCTTTGGATTGGGACAAATCGCGACGTTTTGACTAAAATTGGGAATTTATTGTTGTTGTTTTTTTGCTAACAAATCCTTCAAAATTTAGAATCAAGTCTTTTCAATACTTTATTTTCTAAGGTTCAACTTATAGAGCTTGACGGGAGATAAAATTAAATGTTGAAAAAAAAAACCTACCATTGGAAATTTTTAGGTCCCATTTGGGGGAAATATATACTTTTTTCAATTTACCGGCCCCGATTTTGAACGAAAAAAACACTGCATGATAGGCTTTTTACTTCATTGTGGAATATATGGAGGATATTTGTTAGTTTCTGAACATTCTCAATTTTCATTTTTGAGTAATCAGAGACAGTAATATTTTGTTCTTGCATGGTCAGTAAATTGGAGTTTTGACCAGTAGTGACCAGTAGTGTGACCAGTAGTAGTAGCAAGATAACTAAACCTTGTAGCCTGGCATGTATTTTGGACTTTTTCAGAGGCTATTTTATTTAATACAGAATCAAACATTAAACCTGGTTATCTGTAAATAAAAACGACCCCATGTATTCGCCATTCTTAAACCGCATGACAAACATTGTTTACAGGTGGGCGAGCGCGAGACATGAGTGTAAGAAACTGTTACGTTGTTTGTCGAATGTTCTGGTGCGATGAAGCCGTGCATAGCTCCGTCTGCTGGGGGACTTGCGAGCCTCAATTTAAATTTCAGCAGGTGAGTATGCACATTTGAGGGTTTTTGTTATGTAAAATAAGGATTCTGCTATTATTGATGTTTAAATGTCTTGAAATATTTTTTATCACATATTATTCCTGAGTGTTTTGAAGTCTGTAAATGCAAAAAATAAAGAGCTATTTTAAATAAACCTTTTAAGTCAATATGGTTTGGAATGTGCTTAACTGTTTTACAGAAATTGTTCCTTAATCTTGATTCATGCGTTTGCTTTCAAGTATTTTTATTAAATACTCAGAAGCCCTAATGACACAAGCTTTATAAAGCCGTTTATCCCCACCAGCCCCACAGCCTATCTTGGTAAACACAAAAGGTACAAAACCTATGTATGAACATAAAAAACAAGACCAGTGTGTATAGATAAATGGTTGAACATTTTTAATAATATTGAAACAAAAGAAAGGCAACATATTTTTTTTATTGACTTTTTGTATTACACCTGATACCAATTTACAGTGGTTTCAATATAGAATTGTACATAGAATTACAGGTACAGACTTGTTTTTATTTAAAATAGAATATGCCACTTCAGCCAGCTGTATTTTTTGTGAAACTGAATGTGAAACTATTCAACATATATTTTGGGAATATTAAGCATGTCAATCAGTTAATAACATAATTTTTTTCTGAATGTTATCATCTGTCGAACCTTCTTAATATAATATGTCTTCCTTTATACCGGGAATTTTATAATTGTTTAATGAAAAAATCTAGACCCACTCGTTAAGCTGCAAAATCGTACCTGTCCTTACATCGTCATGTACTAAATGAAATTAACTAATTTAATGATTTGTTTAAAAGTAAAGAATGGGAACTACTGTTACCTCTTCTCCAGTATTTGTGATATGGGACTTAAGAAGTATTGTATTGTTAAGTGTTTTTACAAAAATATTGTTTAAATTGTTATGTAAAAAGTATTGATTGTTAAATGTATAAAATGTGCTATAATATACAAATATAACATGTAAACTATGTGCAGTAAGGAGTGGGACCCTCGACCCTCATATACCTACATATTGACAAGGAAAATATATGTTGAACAAAATAAAAAAAAATAAAAAAAAAAATGTATTTTTCTTAACAAAGCTGGGCACACACAAAAAGATAATTGCAACTTTCAAAATTTTAACACAATAAACAAGTTCAATTTTGTTTGGCGATGATCTTTGTGGAAATATTTTCTGTTCTTGTAAATCACAAATGTTTTTCCAAGTGTATTCAAACATGCAATTCATTTATGTTTCTTTGATTAGATTGCCCCGGTGCTGATGTCACAGTCTCTACTGGAGCGGTTGAAGAACAACTTCATGATCATCGAGATCTGGGACAAGAAAACCTCCGCAGATAATGATAAGGTGCAGTCTTATACCCTAGCTTACATATCTATGTAAAGACTTTCATTTATAAAATATTTCCAAAATATTTAAGCAGATTTAAGTGTTAATAAAACCAACATTTTGCCTTAAAAATAATGGTAGGTTATTACACGTCCATGGCCATAGGCCCTAATTGTGGTTTTAAGTTCTTTTTAGATTTCTTTTGCCTATGTTGAAAATGATTATCAGTTTGTTTAATATTTATTAAAACCATATCTTGCAGCTTGTGGGCATTGTAAAACTAAGTCTCCACCAGTTCTACATGTCGTTTCGGGACAAGAGGATTTCTTCTGCACTGCTAAAGTCCCAGGTAAGCGTAAAGTTAGGAGTCCTTGTGTATGTTGTTATATTTACACAACCAAACAGAAGTTTTGAAAAGCCTGTCTACCTGAATGTTCAGAAGTTTGTTGTAGAAGCAGGAAATGTTCACATTTATTCCTGTAGTGACTTATTCCCATAGGATTATTATTATTATTATTACTCTGGGGCCCTTTGTAATACAAATTTAAGTAAAGACTGAATTTTGTAGTTTCAAATATTAGATTAGATTAGGTCCTGAAGTATAAGACATATCAAGGAAATGAATGCAATAACTGACTAAAGTAATTATTGGTGTTTGTGCTTAGCATTTATGTTCATTCAATTTTTTTTTATCCTAATATAAATATGTTGAACAATGTATTATACCATGACTCCCTTGTCTTGTGCACATTAAGCAGTGGCTGTAACTTTACCCCATTAATCATACATTTACCAAACATTAATATTTAATCCCCTCAATTATCAGATTATGTGTTTAACTACTTCAAAAATGTTAGAAGTATGCATACAGTTCATTCCAAATTTAATAAGAAAGCACTCATTTACCCCATATTCAAAACAGTCACATGCACCATTGATTTTTGGATAGCCAAATTAATGTACTAGAGTCGCACTCTCAGAAAAGGGGGTTTAATGCATGTGCGTCAAGTGTCTTCCCAGATTAGCCAGTGCAGTCCGCACAGGCTATTCAGAGATAACTTTCCGCCTAAACTGGATATTGTAAAGGACAGTCTTCCTTTAAACGAAAAATACAATTACAGCGGAAAGTGTCGTCCCTGATTAGCCTGTGCAGACTGCACAGGCTAATGTTGGATGACACTCTACCACATGCATTAAACCCCCTTTTCACAGAGCAAGGGTCATTATTATTATTGACTGTATGATTCACTGGTATCTTCAGTACCCTGTGATAGCGGTGGAGAACTACCTGCCTGTGGTGGACGTATTTAGTGGCTCCCAGTATGGTCAGATCAACGTCCTGCTAGCCATGGGCTCAGCTGAACAGGTAGTGGGGCACATTCATTACAGGAGACCTTTCTAGCTCTTTGTCACTCCTATGTTTGCTCCTTCCTTACTTTAATTTAAACTTATGCATATTTTTTTATCACAAAATAAATAATGTACACATGCAATTTTCTACGCATATGATATTCTAAATATATTTTATTTTATACATGTGATATTCTACACATGTAATATTCTACACATGTGGTATTCTCAAATCTGGTATTTAGTACAAATGATTCTCCTCACATGTGATGTTCTCCTCACATTATATTCTACAAATGAGATAGATAGTCTGCACACAGGATATTCTTCACACATGATTCTCCACATTTAATATTTTACACTCAATCATGATATATGTAACACACATGGTATTCTCCTCATTTGATATTCTTTACGCATGACATACTCGTTATGTGATGATCTTTACATGTGATGTTGTCCACTTGTTATATTGTCCACATGTGATATTATCCCTTTGCATGCAGGGAAATTTGTCGTCTGCTAAAATGTCGTCTGCTGAATTTCTAAAATTAGCATTTTCTTTGATTTTTTTTCAAAGAATACTATCAGAATAGCAAACAGTTTGGATCCTGATGAGACGCCACGTTGTGTGGCGTCTCATCTGGATCCAAACTGTTTGCAAAGGCCTTCAAAATCCGGTTCCAGCGCTCAAAGGGTTATCCAGACTTGATATACTCCAAATCATGAAATGTGATGATGCTCTGCACATGTGATATTCTCCATATGTGAAATTCTAACACATGCATTTCTCCCCATGTTATATTCTGAACACATGTTATATTCTGAACACATGTTATATTCTGAACACATGTTATATTCTGAACACATGTTATATTCTACACACATGTTATATTCTACACACTTGTTATATTCTACCCATGTTCACCTATATTTATCTGCAGGTTGCCCATCTTGTGCGAATGAAGACGGAAGGAGTACCGGGCACATCAATGCCAGAGAGACCGCAACATTTTCTGGAAAGGTAAACATCTTTTCCCCTGTCATAGCTTGTGCTTGATATCTTGCATGTAATTGTAATTGATTTTTTTCTCTTTAAAAACAGCATTTGTTGGACGTTTGCATGAGGTCAGAGGTTCAATAAATTAAAGACATGTCAGTTGGTTTAGAAAAAAATGATTGTTGTTCATTTGAAGAATATAAGATAGAATGTACGCCAAAAAGAAAGCAATTTACTGTTTTGTGCTAATTAAGTGATTTCTTTCGTTTTACCATAAAACCCTGCACTTTTTTAAAGCACTTTTTATGCCCCCAGTGGCGTGGCATATAGCAGTTGAACTGTCAGTCCGTCCGTCCGTTCGTCCGAAAACTTTAACGTTGGCCATAACTTTTGCAATATTGAAGATAGCAACTTGATATTTGGCATGCATGTGTATCTCATGAAGCTGCACATTTTGAGTGGTGTAAGTTCAAGGTCAAGGTCATCCTTCAAGGTCAAAGGTCAGACAACAAAATCAAGGGAAGTAATAAGCTTTAAAAGGGAGATAATTTCTAAACCTGCCAAATGATATATTGAAATTTAATTTCAAAGCAGGGCAATAGGGGGCATTGTGTTTCTGAAGGACACATCTCTTGTTTTTACAAAGTTTGTTCCTGATTACTGTGGAATTTACATGTTTTTGTGTAACTTTGCACGTCTCCAGGGCAAATGGCCTCAAAATGAACAGTAGTAAGATTGTCCATGACAATCAAAATATAGGTTCAGACAATTTAAATAACAATCTGCTAGTCTTGCGGGGCAAGTAATCACAGGGTCTTCTTTTTCACTAAAAAAGTAATTAAACTTGCAAGAAAATCTGTTAGAAAATCCAGTAGATTGGCTTGATTATCCTTCAAAAACTTGATGTTGATATTTTAAGGATAAAGAGTGAGGTATTCTGATACTTACACCCTGTACAGTACGTAACTGTTAAGAAAGAACATAAATTGTATAGTTCAATTCAAAACACTGTTGTGGTTAGTTCCCTTATATCGTATTCAGCAATGTCATTAATAATAGAGTAAATTGATACTTTATGTCAGTCATTTTTCATAATTGTTTTGTGTTTATTATATTCCAAGATTTATGGACAATATAAGGATATACTCCTCTATTCATGATATGTTTGCAAATGATTTAATAAAAAAAACTAAAGTGAAAATATTACTTTAGATATAGTGTAAAATAACTGAACATTTACTAAAGTATATTAAGTAATATTTTAAGGTCAGGACAAATAAGTTTTTGAAATTTTAAGGCGCTATTCCAACAAGACAAGTGGATTTAAAAAATATGTAGAGCATGCATCAATGTATGTTTTCAGACAAGATTTGCTGCACCAAGGGGAGACAGTGCCTGCACAGATAGGAACAGAAGCTGTCGGTAAGTGTTTGGGTATCCGTGTCCTCAAATTTGTCATCAAAGCCTTTTTCCACCCAAAATTATGATGGATTCCTTTTGTTCTTCTGTGAGTGACACAAAAATTGAGATCAGGATTAATGTTTTCTTTAAGTAAAGCACATATAAGAGGTTGTTATTGATGCTATCTTTCAGTTCATATATTAGAGACTGTAATTGCTGCTCTCTTATAGTAGAGCACATATTTGAGATAGTAATGGCTGCTGTATTTTATTTGGCCACGTATTTCAGATAGTGATTAATGCTTTCATGTATTTGAGCACATATTTAACATAGTGACTGATGCTTTCTTTCAATGGTGCACATATTTGAGGTAGTGATTGTTACTCTCCTTCATTTGAGCACATATATGGATTGATTCTTTATCCCTTTGAGCGCTGGAACCGGATTTTAAAGGCCTTTGCAAACAGTTTGGATCCAGATGAGACGCCACAGAACATGGCATCTCATCAGGATCCAAACTGTTTGCTATTCTGATAGTGGTCTTTGAAAAAAAATGAAGAAAATGCTAATTTTAGAAATTCAGCAGACAACATTTTAGCAGACGACAAATTTCCCAGCATGCAAAGGGTTATTTTATTTGAGCACATAAGGTATTTGAGATAGGGATTGATGGTTTCTTTCAGTGGAGCACATATTTGAGATAGTGATCGAAGGTGTGCGGGGCCTGACAATGGAGGACATGATCTGGGGAGAGGCGGACTGTTTCGTGCAGTATCATTTCCCCGCCCAGCAGCAGACTGCGCCCCCTGGGGCCCCGGTCATCAGGCACGGTGGGGACGCGCAGATATTTAGATCACTTGTTTGCTTTACAGTCTGGCTTCCATGTTGATAAAGTGCCTGAGTCTGTTTCATCAAGATTAGCCTGAGCTTAATATTTTCATATTGTCATATAGTTTGCATTTATAATATTTTATAGCTTAATACTGTACTTTTGATTGAAATAAAGTTCAAATTTATAATTATTGATACATTGATACATACAAATTACACATTTTAAGCTAAAACTTTTTCAGCTGATTTAAAAAAAAAATCAGTTAAGGCTCAAAATTAGTTCATAAGCTCTGCAGTGGTATCTTTTTTCGCAAAAAGAACAATATAAGAATTTGAGATTGCTTGCCGAAACTGCTTATATGTCTGACGTCTTTAAGCATATTGGTAATATTGATGTTACAGCTGTGCCCACAATGAAAGCATTCCGTACTGCCACCACACTGTGTATAGCGGACCCAACATTCCACGATGTGACTCGACACAGGATCCTCCTGCCACAAGGAACTCCTGTACAGAGGGAACTACTCACAGGTGAGGTTTCATGGATATGTGTACCAGTTATAACCCCTGTAAGAGTAAAGATGGTATACTGAATTCANTCCGTCCGTCCGTCCGTCCGTCCGTCCGTCCGTCCGTCCGTCCGTCCGTCCGTCCGTCTGTCTGTCCGTCTGTCTGTCTGTCGACACAAACTTGTCAGACAAAGGACTCCTACACTTCTGTCATACAATATTCAAATTTGAATGGATTGTTCCTTATGATTTGAAGTTGTGCATTTTTCTAATTCTACGTTCATACTTGCTTTTGCTATGCCTCTTTTTAACTTAGAATTTCTATACTTGCTACATATTCCAACATGCCGTGTTGAAGGGTATTCGTCACCACTTTAAAAAGCTCAAGTGGGGATTTCGTGCAGTAAATATGAAAAAAACATTTGTAAAGGAGATAAAAGCTACTAAATTATATAAGAAAACAATATGTTTCCACAATCACTGCAAGGTTTAGGCGGAAAGTGTCGTCCCTAATTAGCCTGTGCGGACATTTTACGCACATGCATTAAACCCCCTTTTCATAGAGTGAGGCCCATATATCTTATCCACATTGCTACATTTGTATCCTGACTGTTGCCTGTGTTTTCCCGCAGCATGTGGGACCTCAGGCAGTGGAAGTGGTGGTCTGCCTTTCGAGCTGTGGTGCCGATACTATCATCCCAATGTGAGGGACCAGTGCATGGCTAAGGTAGGACCTCGGAGGATTGTTAATATTGAAAATATTGGCACAGAGGATATCTTTTTATGCCCCCAGAGTGGGAGGCATTAAGCATTGCCCTTGTCAGTCCGCACCTAAGTCTTGGAGCTTTTGTTTTGAACTCCTTTTTAACTAATGGTTGGATATTGCTCAAACGTTCACAGTTGAATGACCTTATTGTGTAGATGATCGTGAAAAAGCATTTTGTTACTGGGTGGATCTTCCTTTAACTTTCACAGTTGAATGACCAAATAATGATTTCTCTCGTTCTGTAGAACATAAAAAGATCTTTTACATATATAAAAAAGGCTCATGCTAACAATGATTTCTCTTGTTCTGGTGATGATAAAAAGGGCTTTTACAAAATATATAAAAAAAAAGGGCTTTAACTCTAAAACAAATGTTCTATTGCATGACTCTATCCATACTAGGCCAACCTGCCGCTGGCTAAGCTGTGTGCAATGGTAACCATGCAGAAGAGAGGGGAGCCCTCCGTGCAGACATTCTCCTTCCCCCTGCAACACGTGGGTGGTGGTGGTAGCCCTGGTAACGAGAGGAAGAATGCCGGCCTCATTGATGTAACCATTCACTACAAGAACCAGGCTGTACAGGTAACTTGCTGTTGACACCTTAGAATTAACAGTTCAAAAAGTAGCAGATTAGCTCTAGTTGTGCAGGAATAGGCTGTATTTGGATTACCTGTTATAGTGTCAGTGTGTTTTTTTTAACCATTTTGAGAATTGGGCCTGGGCTCTTTGGAGTGGGAAAAGTCCAGTTGTTTTGACTATAAATGTGAAATTGATTTGTGTGTGTTTTTGCTTGCAAATACTATAAAATGGAGATTGAAAAGTATGTTTTAAAAATCATGTTTGCTAAGGTTCGTTTAATTGAACTGGACAGGGAGATCAACTTAATTTTGTTATTTTATAGACAGAATAACAATTATTTATTTTTTTGGGAAATTTTGGCCGAAAATATATTCTTTTTGAGATTGGGAATGGGGCCGCATTTTGGCCCCAAATTTGACCCCAAAAAACAGTATTTATTCAATATTTATTTTAACCATAATTTATCATTTTGTATACTGTCCAAATTGGCCAAAACATTTTTTTTGTCACTTTGTTTTCAGGCAATTTTAGAACATAAGAATATTTTAAGAATATTTTAATTGCCATCTTTTTATGCCACCAGTATCTCCTGATATGGAATGCACATAGGGATTGACCTGTGTATTCTTCCGTCCATACGTACAAAGTTAACTCAAAACATCAATAATGCTTTATTACTTTCATCAAAGTCACCTCATTTTGAACTTGACATTAACCTACGCTTGGGCTTGGACTAATTCAGAAGGTTCATATTCGATACTTCCATTTAACTCTCATAACACTAAACTCACCTGCCTCCATTATAATTAAGTGCGTGTACCTGTTACAGGTTTTTTAAATATGGTAGTTATGTTGACAATACATTCTTTGAAATATATATCCTGAATTGAGTAGCCACAAGTGTAGTTATAATACATATCTGCCTTTCTCTGTGAAAAAGGGGTAAAATGCATGTGCGTAAAGTGTCGTCCCAGACAGGCTAATTAGGGACGACATTTTCCGTTTAAACTGGATTTTCGTCAAGAAGAGTCTTTCTTTAAACGAAAAATATCATAAAAGCGGAAATTGTTGTCCCTGATTAGCCTGTGTGGACTACACAGGCTAATCTGGGACGACACTTTACGCACATGCATTTAACCCCCTTTTCACAGAGCGAGGCTCATATCTGCCTTTTGTTTTCACAGACGGAGACAGGCGTGGCAGCTGCTAATAAGAACCTGACAGGTGCCCAGGTGTGTGTGTCGGTGGGCGTGCTCAGGGCATGTGGTCTCAAGGTAGGTACCGTGGTTACAGGCTCAGGGCTCTGTCTTATCAAAGATCTTAAGACAAATTTTCGTTATAACTTGATAAGCTCGATAGAAATAGTAATTGAAAGATACTTGATAGAATTGCATAAAATAATTGATATTTATTCAAAAACCGTTGTGTAACTTAAAATTGTCAGAGGTTTTTCCTTTGACTATCTCAAGGAGTACTCAGAGCTGTACTACTCAAGTATTAATAAATAGTTGGTATCCTTTCTTAACGTTTTGGTTGAGATGTTCAACAAGTGAACATCTAGGTAACTTCAACAGATATTTAGTTGAAACTTTGCACATTTGTTAAGGTCTTTATGTTAGGTCACTGACCAAGCTCAAAACTTTGATCATCAATTTAGAAGAGTTATGCCCCTTTTCAAACTAAGAAAATTTAGGTTATGCTTTTAAAGTTTGCGCACAACAAATAAATATTGATGTGATGTGATTTGGAAATGAACATATTTAAATAATCATGTATTTAGAGAAATGTTATGTAATGGTTAAAAAAATGAATCATGAAGCATTCTGGCCAAAGTGCAAATTCCATGGCATCTTGCCTTTGTTTTCCAGGCAGCTGCCGAGGTTGCAGCCATTCATGACCAGGGTATGCAATACCCGGCCGAAGTGGGCGTGAACACGTACCTCAGGGTCAAGCTGACCTTCTTGGGGTCGGAAGGGGAGAGAATCACGCGCACAGTTGCCCGGTCATTCATGCCAGAGTTCTCACACTTCATGGATTTCCCGTGCCCGCTGCTATGGCTGGAGGCTAACTCCGATGCGCTGTGCTTGGCTGAGCTGCTGGAGACAGCTGAGGCTTCATTTGAAGTGTGGCACCAGGTGCCTGGAATGTCCCCTGGTAAGGTGCACATTAATAGATCATTTGAGCCTCATTCTGGGAAAACTAGGCTTAATCCATGAGCGTTAATCGTATTACTAGGCTTAATCCATGAGCGTTAATCGTATTACTAGGCTTAATCCATGAGCATTAATCGTATTACTAGGCTTAATCCATGAGCGTTAATTGTATAACTAGGCTTAATCCATGAGCGTTAATCGTATAACTAGGCTTAATCCATGAGCGTTAATCGTATAACTAGGCTTAATCCATGAGCGTTAATTGTATAACTGGGCTAAATCCATGAGCGTTAATCGTATAACTAGGCTTAATCCATGAGCGTTAATTGTATAACTGGGCTAAATCCATGAGCGTTAATCGTATAACTAGGCTTAATCCATGAGCGTTAATTGTATAACTGGGCTAAATCCATGAGCGTTAATCGTATAACTAGGCTTAATCCATGAGCGTTAATTGTATAACTGGGCTAAATCCATGAGCGTTAATCGTATAACTAGGCTTAATCCATGAGCGTTAATTGTATAACTGGGCTAAATCCATGAGCGTTAATCGTATAACTAGGCTTAATCCATGAGCGTTAATTGTATNTTTGAAGAAGGCAGCCTAATATAGGCTGCTTCCCCAACCGAAGCAACTACTTTTTTCCCCTAATTTGACCAAAATTTTCCCCCAAACTGGAAAAATTCCCCACAAAAAATAATCTAATTCTATTAGGCTGGAAAAACCTACCCAATATAATTTATTTCATGAATAACTCCATTATCCAAATGAACAACAAATTTCTTATTTTCCCCAAGTAAGAAAAAATCATGCTATTTTTCCCCTAAAAAAAGGCTGAGGCCCCTTCCCCAAAAAGGGTGTTTTGGCCCTGAAATTATATAACAAAATATATTTTGGAGTTAGCTGCTTGGTAACCTTTGCATCAAAATGATGCAAGGGAGATTCTTTGAAGGAGTAGAAATTGTTAAAATTTCAAAATGCTTTCATCAAAGAGCAGGATTCTGCTCCAATTGAAATCCCTGATTATCCATAAAAAGACCTGGTACCCTATTTACTGGTTGTATCCATGAGTTTGAATTGCAATCCAGTTATTGACCTTATTATCTATTATTTGTTCTTTCGGTTAATTAATTGATCTTAAAAATGGTTGAATTGACCATCTAATAATTGACCTTTCGGTTGATTAATTGATCTTAAAAATGATTAAATTGACCATGGGTAGAATTAATCTCCATAATTTTTCAACCCCAAATATATCAAGAACATACCTGAAAACCTTCAGTGTCTGGAGGCAAACATGATGTTACGTCTGATCAACGCGAACCCTGCTGGCGGCATCAAGGGAGAGTACTTCAAGGATCTCTGTCCTGTCCTTATCTACCAGATCGAGACGGACGCCTGCCACACGCTGCACAATGATGATAGGCACCAGTTTCACAAAACGCAAAAAGACGAACATGATCATGATCACGACCATGATCATGATCACGAAGAGGCTACGGCACCGTCGTTGTCACAGATACCAGCCAAAGGTAATTCGAGGACTTTTTGAGATTTTCTAAGAGATTAGTGTTGACCTTAGGCTAGTGTTAAAACTCATTCATATGTCTACACGCTCACTAGTTGGGGGTATAAAATTATAAGAAAATTTTAATTGATTTTCAAAGACTTGGGAATGGGTATTTACAGTATAAATAACTTAGAAAGAAATTTTACTTGTATGAAATATTAATGATTTTAAGCCATCCATTCCCTGTTGTCAATACATTTGAGTCGCGCTCTAAGAAAAACGGGTTTAACGCATGTGCATAAAGTGTCATCCCAGAATAGCCTCTGCAGCCTGCACAGGCTAATCAGGGAAGACACTTTCCGCCTAAACTGGATTTTCGTCAAGAAGAGTCTTCCTTTTAACCAAAAATACAATAAAAGCAGAAAGTGTCGCCCTGATAAGCCTGTGTGGACTGCACAGGCTAATCTGGGACCACACTTTAGGCACATGCATTAAACCCCCTTTTCACAGAGCCAGGCTCATTTGTATCTCTCAGGTGATTTGTTTGATTATTCTGTTTGTCCGTCATTCCGTCCGTCTGTCACACAATTTTGAAATTGGCGGGGGTTATCAATTCAACGAATTCGCTTGTTTTTTAGTATGGGGGTACAGCTGTGTGGCTGTGCTTATCATATCGCTGGTGGGGCTGTTAGGGGTCGCGGTGATCCCTATCATGCAGAAGGTCTTCTACAACCACATGCTGCAGATCCTGGTGGCCCTTGCTGTAGGGGCCCTGGCAGGGGACGCCCTTCTTCACCTTCTGCCTCATGTATGTGAACTCGGTTTGTAATATATGAAACCCCTTTCAGTGATATTTTTACAAACTTTCTCATCTGAGTCCTGGGACTCGATAACTTGCAAATCTATGAGTCCCCGAATTGAGAGAAAGAGTCCAATATTAAACTATATTATTTTTTTTAGAAATTTCAATGCATTTTTGGGACTCACATAATTCGAAACTTTGCATCCCCAGAGGTTTTTGTGAGTCCAGGACGCAGGACTCGCAGGTAAAAAAATCACTGCCCTTTATTTCAGCTCAAATAGCGTACTTTTAAGTACAAAACAGATCAGCATTGAATTTTGAATAACTACATTTCGTCTTTAAATGACAAAGATTGCTTAAGATTTTACCTTTATGAAGTTTTTGTAGAAGTTAACCTAGTTCTTAATTCTTTAACCAGTCCATTACCCTCTTAGATACACATTTTTACGCGTTTGTAGTTCCTTATAAAATCTGATAAAATAAACATGCTTTCTTAATAGAAAAACTTTTAAAGGCTTCATTTCCAACCCTAAAATACTAATAATTAGCAGCAAACTGCATAAAACCGGAACAGACTGCGAGTTACTCGCAGGTTGTTCTGGTTTTAAGCTGGTTGCAAAAGCCATTTTCACTTTGCTTCTGAAGGGGTAAGGGTTAAATAGCGTACTTTACATACAAAAAGTGTGAGCGTTGAATTTTGAATAACTACATTTCGTCTTTAAATGACAAAGACTGCTTAAGATTCTACCTTTATGAAGGTTTTGTAGAAGTTCACCTAGTATACAATTGTTTAATTAAAAAGCTAAGTTTTTTGGTAAGGTGCTTGTATTTGAATCTGTTCATTTTAAAATAGCAGATTTAATGCCCATATATAACTAGGTAAATATACCAAATTTGTATGAAGAAAACATCTATTTAAAAAAAAAAAATCAACATTGGCAGTATTTTGAATTTTTGGTCTGGTATTGTTATTCTGTGAAAGATGTTGTATATAAAATACGCTGTATACATGTAGTACGAATGGCCTTTTAATTTGCACAACAGGTCAAAGGTGACTGAACTTTATTTAAAATAATAAAGAATGAGTAATTTTGGTAAAGTGCAGTGCATGGGTTGGGTATTTTTTTCTTCCACAAGGGTATTCTAAAATCAAACCCCTACTATCTTAATGCTCCCATAAATACATATGAGCCGCCCCCTGGGAAAACCGGGACTAATGCAAGCACACAAAGTGTCTGCAAAGGTTTATCAGCGACAACACTTTCTGCCCTGACTGGATTTTTATTTGGAAGAGATTTTCTTTAAATGAAAAGGTCCATAAAAGCAAAAGTGTTGTCCCTTATAAGCCTGTACGTACTGTACGGGCTAATCTGGGATGATACTTGACGCCCAGTTTTCCAAGAGCATGACTCATATAATTGGTCATTTAAGTTTTTACCTTTCGCCAAAGGTGGAAGAAAATAGAATTGGTGTTGTCCGTCCGTCATTCCGTCTGTCACAAAATTTTGAAATGCGGTGGGATATCAATTCAACGAATTGGCTTGTTTTAATGGATATTCTGTGACTTGTGGCATTTTCATGATGAACACTTTGTTTCAGGCCATGGCTGGTGGCCATGAAGGTGAAAATGGCCACGAAGGCCATAACCATGGCAACAGTGAGTCCCATGCCCACGACCTGGGCCCCATCTACAAGGGGCTGTGTGGACTGCTGGGCATATTTTTCTTCTTCATCATCGAACGCGTGCTTACTATTGTGACAGATATTAAACGGAGACGCAAGGTGGGTTGATGTGTTAGTGTGGGTGTGTTCCTTCATGCAGTGCTTTAGTCATACTGTGCCATTTGCCAAAATAGTCTTAAGAACAAAGATTAGTGTTACTCGTAATGTGTTTGGGTCTGATATTGCCATTAGTTTTCATCCTATTTGGTAGCTAAGTTTAAAAGTCATAAATATGCATTAATGTGTCCAATGACTTGAACAAAATTGCATTCAGCTTGTTTATAAGCACACAATCATTTGTATTTGAATCTATTCTTTATTCAAAGCCTTTTGGGAAATAGGCACCAAGAATCAGGTTTGAATTTCAACAAGTTATTGCAGTGAGTACATATTTGACCTGGCCAGCTAGCTCTGTTGGTCTTAGGCTGAACTACACATATGAGGATCGCGGGTTAGATTCCCGGCCAGGTCAAATAACTTTTGTGGTGACTGGTCATATACTTATTTCTATTGCTGTTCTAGCAATACCTCTGATTCGAGTAGGGCAGTCATTAGTTACTGGCATAAGTATGTGCACTTAGTACTTGTAAACCAACTTACCCTGAAAAAGAGTGAGAAGATTAACTGACTGGTGATATACTGAAAAATCTAAGAAAATCAAAACAAACAAACTTTCATATTCCCGTTGCATTTTCATATCATACAAATGTATCAGAAATCTCATTTCAGAAGCAAAAGAATCAAAGAAGAAAGTATTTGAAGGATCAAAAAGACGATACAGAACATGTTGGTGAGCGATTGGCCACGACAGACATGTGCGATGCAATGATGATCAACATTCACCCCAACAGAGGTTAGTTTCCCCCTATTGCATGCCTTTTTGTTGTTTAATGCGTCGTTTTTGTTGTAGACATACAGAATATTTTCCTATTTTTGAATAAAGATAACTTTATATAGAGAGGCTTATTAACCCACACCACAAACCATGGCGCGTGGTTCAGGTTTGGCAGGCTGAGCAAATGAACTTATCTGTGTTTAATACTTGCGTTGTATTATATTTATCCCATCATTTTTGCATTTTTACTTCCTTCATTTTAAAATTAAACAAAAGGAAATGTCTGAAAACAACACTAAAAGAACAAAATGATGTCACTACATTGGGGGTGTTTGCTTTATGAACACTGTACACTTCACCAACATTTATCAGACAGGTTGTTATCTCCTTAATGCAGATGGAATGATGGGATAAAGACTAATTCTAGACGTTATGTGTTTTGTCTTAGCCAATTTACTGATGGTATGAGCCTCATTCCAAGAAATTAATGCATGTGTGAAAAGTGTCATCTCAGAGTAGCCTGTGCAGTCTGCATAGGCTTATCAGGGACGAGGCTTTCCGTCTTAAATGGATTTTCGTTAAGAAGACACTTCCTTTAATTATATTTTTTTACATAAAAGCGGAAAGTGTTGTCACTTTACAAGAGTTTACACTTAATGCACATGCATTAAGCCCAGATTTTCCAGAACGAGGCTCAAAGAAAAAGCATCAGGAACTCTTTTTTTGTCAACATTTAAAGTGCAAATTTCTTACTTATTTGACTTCTCTCTTTTCGTTTTTCTTCCATGCAAAGGCCTTTTAACTGATTACGTTGTTAAAATAAAAAGGCTTACAGTTTGTTCAAATTTAGTTAACACTTATTTAATATTTAACCTGGATAACTCAATTTCGTACATAAAAGGTTGAAATCCTGCATTCACAAAAACTGGTATAACAATGGTTATTTCACACTTTCTAACGGCTACATCCCATTCTAAATGGGCTGAGACAAAACGTTCTTGGGGTAACAACTATTGTGGTCACTTAACATCTATCAGTAGCTTTTTAGTTTGTTCTTTTTAATTTATAAAAGACATTTTCATCAAGCTGAATTATGTGGGAAATTATAATATTTACTTTAAGATTATGCATTCAATGTGCAATTATCAAAATGCAATATATATTTATAGTATATTTTGTGACAGTTTAACATATGTTTTGTAAATTTAGAACTTGTATGCATTTCAATTTTATATTAGTTAATTGTAATAAGCTGTCTGTATTCTATTGTATACTTAACAAATAATTATGCGTAATTGCTGTTCAACAAAATGCTTGCATTCTACTTTTAGGTTAGGTGTCTGTTTCACTTAAAATTCTTATTATATGGTTATATGCACTCCAAAGGTGCAAACTTCAGCTCCTACATGTACAGTGAAAGTTAAAAATTCAATTCTTTTCAGCATGGCAGTGTTTAATTTCACAAGTGCTTTTGTTTTGATATTATACTGCATGAATGATTTTGTATTGATTTTATGCTGTCCAAAGGGGGGAGCATATTGTCACGCTTTGTTCATCCGTCCAAATTGTAATTGTATCTTGATTTAGTTTGCATCAGATCGACGTCCATTTGTTTGGATCAGTTGACAGGGCTNTTTAAAGTGCACATTTCTTACTTATTTGACTTCTCTCTTTTCGTTTTTCTTCCATGCAAAGGCCTTTAAACTTATAACGTTGTTAAAATAAAAAGGCTTACAGTTTGTTCAAACTTAGTTAACACTAATTTAATATTTAACCTGGATAACTCAATTTCGTACATAAAAGGTTGAAATCTTGCATTCACAAAAACTGGTATAACAATGGTTATTTCACACTTTCTAACGGCTACATCCCATTCTAAATGGGCTGAGACAAAACGTTCTTGGGGTAGCAACTATTGTGGTCACTTAACAACTATCAGTAGCTTTTTAGTTTGTTCTTTTTAATTTATAAAATACATTTTCATCAAGCTGAATTATGTGGGAAATTATAATATTTACTTTAAGATTATGCATCCAATGTGCAATTATCACAATGCAATATATATTTATAGTATATTTTGTGACAGTTTAACATATGTTTTGTAAATTTAAAACTTGTATGCATTTCAATTTTTTATTAGTTCATTGTAATAAGCTGTCCGTTTTCAATTGTATACTTAACAAATAACTATGCATTATTGCTGTTCAACAAAATGCTTGCATTCTCCTTTTAGGTTAGGTATCTGTTTCACTTAAAATTCTTATTATATGGTTATATGCTCTCCAAAGGTGCAAACTTCAGCTCCTACATGTACAGTGAAAATTACAAATTCAATTCTTTTCAGCATGGCAGTGTTTAATTTCACAAGTGCTTTTGTTTTGATATTATACTGCATGAATGATTTTGTATTGATTTTATGCTGTCCAAAGGGGGGAGCATATTGTCACGCTTTGTTCATCCGTCCAAATTGTAATTGTATCTGGATTTAGTTTGCATCAGATCGACCTCCATTTGTTTGGATCAGTTGACAGGGCTTTGTGTCCTTCTTTGAGAATGGCCATTTTTCACAAATTTTAGAAGTTCATGACTCAAATTTTCACATTTTAAAGAAGTTTGTGACTCAAAATTTATAATTTTTAAAAAAGTTTGTGACTTTTCTCACATTTTTTTTACAGTTTGGGACTAATTTTTTACAATTTTGAAAAGTTTGTGACTCACTTTTTCACAAAATGAAGGGGCCAAGGCCGCTTCACAAAGATGGGAAAAAAGCCCTGTCTCATTTTCTTGTTCACATGCTTTCATCTGGGAGCATTCCTCAGGTTCACTGATATTCTTTTGTAGATGTAGATGGTCACCCAGAGATTTACTTAATGAACCAAGCAGGTAGCTTGCACACATTTATTCAGAGCGTATAGCATCCTGTTTTTTAACCCTTTCCCACTCAAAACCAAGGCGAACATGGGTATATGCAACCAGCATAAAACCAGGACAGCCTGCTTAAAAATAAGTAACTATTAACTGCTCATCAGTATCTTAGGGTAGGAAATGAAGCCTTTAGAACTCTAATGCAGTAAGCCAGGTCTTTAATTTAATTTCATTTTGTACAGGGCTACAAACTTGTCTAACTGGTAAAGGGTTAAAACAATTGTTATCTATGGCAAAATCCTTAAGTGTGGTAGTTTTAATGTTCTTGAACAGTTCCATAATATATGTATCCCGGAAAAGCGACCTTTTCGAAAAACCCACTTATCTGCTGGTACAAATAAAGCTGACCCATTTATAATCCTTTCAAAATCACACACCATATCAACCGTTATTATTTAATTTAATCTATCATTGGTTAATATAATGGACCAGCGTTGTTTGTACCGGGTGGATTAGTGGGTTTTCTTTAACTCGTGCGAATTCCGGGATCAGTCTATTACTATCTCAGGGGAAATGTTACAATTCTTTTTTTTGCACAAGTCCTTATTGGATAACTCACTAAGCAAAGTCAAAGTTCCCTTATTTAATTGAATGAACAGAATATTTTGAAATTAAGTTGAAGAATGTTGTGGAAAAGTTATAAGATCTTGCCAGCCTTGTTATTTTACAGTCTAACCTAACCAAATAACAATGCATGCAGGCCTTGACACTAACTTTTTGACAGGGTTCCCGGAGGGAACCCTACTTTCAACTTTTGGTGACCCTCACCCAAACTAGGGTTCCCTCCTGTTTCGATGCACAGCGCAAGGGCAAATATATATATAGTACAAGAAGCATACAAGTACACATTTTTATTTCCAATATTCAATTCAGTTGCCAT
Organism: Dreissena rostriformis; assembly: GCA_007657795.1. Classification (NCBI taxonomy): domain Eukaryota; kingdom Metazoa; phylum Mollusca; class Bivalvia; order Myida; family Dreissenidae; genus Dreissena; species Dreissena rostriformis. The sequence goes on from VMBQ01000085.1 coordinate 33,717, forward strand.
TTAAAGTGGAACCATTAATAGCTTATAAGCCGTGTTTTGTTAACTTTGGATATCATGTCTTTCATCAACCTCATCATCATCAAATGGCCCCTCATTGTCATATTTCTGGCGAATTGTGCATACCATATTTTTTTGTTTTTTTCATCACAGGACAACCAAGACCAGATTTTGCCCAATCATCTTGAAATTGCCGATTTTGTTTTTCTTTCTCGTAAGACCTACGCGTTTCTAAGAGCTCTGCATTCGTTTTCGTTTTTTTTGGTGCAGGGTCTTTAACACCCTCGAGGTATCTCAACATTTTTGTTTAAATTATCAAATTTATAACCGAATTTTGTTTTTGTTGTGGGGTCGCGAAAACCGTTATTGTTTTCAACCACGAGTAACTTCCCTTCGCGTAATCGGAATACTTCGCGCATGTACCACATACTGCCGGTGACATAGTCAATCGCACATTCTCGGCCCTTTCCGTCAAACATCGGATTATGATAATCTGCGAGGGGTACCGAATGGTGACATAGTAACTGGTCCGAGATATTAAAAATACACTTCTTACCGTTTGGGAAGTTCTTCTTATAAACACGGCAAGGAATAAAAGATAATTACCCGGATTCAAATGGTCAATCAATACAAAGTGGTTCCGTAAATTAAGGGTTCACGGAGGATCACCCAGCTTGAAAGAACTGGTGACCCTCCCCAAATTCTGGTGTCCTCGGGTTCCCGGGACACTGTTAGTGTCGAGGCCTGTGCATGTAAGTGTTGGTTGATGTGTTTTCTTTTTGAGTATTAAAGGGGTGGCATGAGTCTATTGCAACATCCGTGATTGGGGTTTTGTTGATGAGATTGTATAGCATTAACTGAATCTTGTTGGTTAGACTGTAAATAGTTGTGTGTAAACCAAAATTGTATGATTGTATATCATTGTATGTAGATCGCTAGCCCTTATATATCAAAGTTTGTCAAGCCCACATTATATTTGCCCTATTTCTTAAATAAATTTGACAAGATTTTGTTGAGAAGACTTGTAGCTGTCTTTAATATACTTTTTTCAAAGAATATATAACATTTGTTGAAATGCATTATTGCGAATATAAACACTTAAATCTTGTAGCTGTTTTTAATATACCGTTTTTGAAGAATATAGAACATTTGTTGGAATGCATTATTTCGATAATAAACATTTAAATACACAAAAAAATGAAACCCCTAAAGCTAGCAGGGGAGAAATTCTTGTTCTTATCCACTCCTTTTTTAACAGAACACCAACTATATACATAAGACGATTAAAGCTGGTATCACCACATTGATTGCAATGGTCAATGCAAAGCACTAAAAAATATAACTTATATGGTTTCATCTCTTCTTTGATTAGTTGTTATCTTGGTGTATTGATGATCTTTCTTAAACCTTTGCATGCTGTGAAATTTGTCTTCTGCTAAAATGTCGTCTGCTGAATTTCTAAAATAAGCATTTTCTTTGATTTTTTTTTCAAAGAATACTATCAGAATAGCAAACAGTTTGGATCCTGATGAGACGCCACGTTCTGTGGCGCTCATCTGGATCCAAACTGTTTGCAAAGGCCTTCAAAATTTGGTTCCCGCACTGATAGAGTTAAACCTCCTGCGTTAAAATCTTTTACCAATGCAATATATGAATGATACAGTATTACATGTATACAAAATATATATATAATCAGGTTAACAGTATAACAGTATTAGGGAGCTAAGGGACACAACTAATTGTTTATGCCCCCTTCTTCGAAGAAGAGGACTGTCTGTTTTCACAGATCTATCCTAATATACTGATGTCTTGTGTGGGAAACCAAGACTACGCTTGTATATTATGATGAGTAGGGCTGTTACAACATCACAAAGGCAATAAGGCAACATATTAGAAATTGTCAAACCCATATTGCAAATATCAGTATTATTGAAAATTGTACAGACCATAATGCAATACATCAGAAAACCTATTTTGCAATATTTATGAATTATCTGACTTAATATCATTTTGGAGATGTGTTTTCATTACACTACACTACACAGGTACTTTATACTGAATTTGTACAATACACAGCTACTTAATACTGAATTTGTACAATACACAGCTACTTTATGCAGAATTTGTACAATACACAGCTACTTTATNTACTGTTCATCTGTCTGTCTGTCTGGTCATATAGCAGTCGTACTGTTCATCTGTCTGTCTGTCTGGTCATATAGCAGTCGTACTGTTCATCTGTCTGTCTGTCTGGTCATATAGCAGTCGTACTGTTCATCTGTCTGTCTGTCTGGTCATATAGCAGTCGTACTGTTCATCTGTCTGTCTGTCTGGTCATATAGCAGTCGTACTGTTCATCTGTCTGTCTGTCTGGTCATATAGCAGTCGCACTGTTCATCTGTCTGTCTGTCTGGTCATATAGCAGTCGCACTGTTCATCTGTCTGTCTGTCTGGTCATATAGCAGTCGTACTGTTCATCTGTCTGTCTGTCTGGTCATATAGCAGTCGTACTGTTCATCTGTCTGTCTGTCTGGTCATATAGCAGTCGTACTGTTCATCTGTCTGTCTGTCTGGTCATATAGCAGTCGTACTGTTCATCTGTCTGTCTGTCTGGTCATATAGCAGTCGTACTGTTCATCTGTCTGTCTGTCTGGTCATATAGCAGTCGTACTGTTCATCTGTCTGTCTGTCTGGTCATATAGCAGTCGTACTGTTCATCTGTCTGTCTGTCTGGTCATATAGCAGTCGTACTGTTCATCTGTCTGTCTGTCTGGTCATATAGCAGTCGTACTGTTCATCTGTCTGTCTGTCTGGTCAAAGTCTCAACCATAACTTTGCCATATATTGATGGATTTTAAAATAAATTGGCACAAATGTGAACCATCTTAAGACAACTTGTTTCGTGTAACACCTGTTTCCCTACATACGAGATTCAAGGTCACACCTTCAGGTCAAAGATCTTCAGCCATAAAACAGCTTGAAAATTCTTGTCTCAGCCATAACTTTGCCATATATTGATGGACTTTGCAATAACTTGGCACAAATGTAAACCATCCTAAGATGACATGCCACATGTTACACTCATCTCCCTACCCCAATGGTCAAGGTCACTCTTTTAGGTCAAAGGTCAAAGTTGGCATTAAAACAGCCATATGTTTGCCATGTATGTATGCATTCCAAAATAACTTGGCACATATTTAAACCATCATCAGACAATGTGTCACCTGTAATTATTGTCTCCCTACCTTAAAGATCAAGGTCACACTTAGAGGTCAAAGGTAAAATTGGCCATAAAACGCATTTTCCGGATTTTTTAAATAACCTAAATCTTATGACCACCAAGAAGTAACACCATTCTGTCTACTTCAAAGTTCAAGGTAACACTTAGGGGTCAAGAGTCGAATTGGCCATTAAACAGCTTGTTTTTGACATTAGTGCAGTATTGAGACAAAAGTGGAATGTGGGGGCAACTGTGCCATATGGACACATGTCTTGTTATTAGGGCAATGCTTTTGAATATCATAATTAATAATATATGGCACAGAAAATTAACAAATCTCCCCTCTTTTAGATGAGGATAGCAACCGGTATCACCATGTTAGCATCACAATAGATCAAGTGAGCTTCCCTCTACAGAATGCACTGATTGCAGGCCAGAATACCCTGGACAAGACAGCACAGTGTTATGTGCGATACAAGTTCTATGACAAAGGTAGGTACGCTATTCTGTATTTGAATATTGGAGGGCTTTCTAATGTTTACACATACATCACGGAAAAACGCAGTGTTTATTTGTGAAGATTTTCAATAATGCTTCATGTGTTGTCCAGTGATTATCATGATATATTTGGAGGTTATTTTAACTATAAAATATCTATTATATATGTGTTGCAAATCATAACAAAATACAGGCTTTATCAATCTCAAGTTATACAAATCAACGCACTATTAATTCTGTATTACTATTATCATACTAGCTGAACTATTTTTAATGACATTATCATAAAGTTATTTAAACACACTATTCTATATCAAGCCGTCCAGATCCAAATATAAGTGTCACTTAAAAATACAAACATGAAATCAAATCAATTTGAATGTCAGCTACAATATCTAAAAAATAAATTGAGTTTTTAACTAACCTTTAAAATAGAAGCATCAGATTTGATAATGTTGAGATGCAATTGCAACACGATTGCTAGAAACATCTTGATTAAATCTCCAAAAATTCTGTTGCTATTATAAACTATAATTCCAAATCCCCAACAAAGAAACAAAAGAAACATCGCAAAACATAAAATGACTACAGTACTAACAGTAAATACACACAATTTTAGAGTTTGTACAATGCTCCATGTTTTTGTTTCACATCATTCCAGGTTTTCTTGCATGACTGATGTGTGTTATTACGCCATAAATGTTATTCTTTCTCATCATACTGAATCAGAATGTTGCAAACCATTTGTGTAACTGTAATTTGTTTTCAAATTCAATATGTTTAATCCTTTCCACAATTTCAATCTAAGGACTGAAACATGGTATGACTGAATAGAAGATAGGTACATAGAAGATAAATGCATAGATAGACAGACCGCTATAAAATAATGAAGACTGGAACCTAATTTTAAAATTATAACGACTTCCAATTTACAACACATGAAAGTCAAGACTTCCAAAATGTTAAACCTCATTCCAAGACCTCTTCAGCTCTGGGTCACAAAACAGATTTTGAATATTATCTTGTTGATCAAAAATCAGTCATATACCTAGCATTCTGTCGATGTAAGTTGACTATCTATCCCCTGCTACAGCTGCGGTGATGTCCAAGTTCTGTCCGGTGTCAGTCACCAGCGATGGCTACATCACCGCTCAGCCCAAGAACAGACACGACCTGCAGATACCCGACAGCTCCATGTTCAGATGGTACGCAAGCTTGAATCGTTTGTAGTGATATATATGAGTTGCGCTCTGAGAAAACAGGGTTAAATGCATGTGCGTAAAGTGTCGTCCCAGATTAGCCTGTGCACTCTGCACAGGCTAATCAGGGACAATACTTTCCGCTTTTATGATATTTTTCGTTTAAAAATCCAGTTTAGGAGGAAAGTGTCATCCCTGATTAGCCTGTGCAGACTGCAAAGGCAAATCTGGGACAAAACTTTACGCACATGCATTAAACCCCCTTTTCACAGAGCGAGGTTCATATGGTAGTCAGTGTTGGAGCATTATGATAATGGAGTATGAATACTGTGTAATCACAACGCAAATGCTTACTGATAATTAATTGAGTGATCAGCTCCACAGAGTTACATGTTCATTCTTGTGCACATGCAGGGAGCTAATTGTGAATAAATCACCTGTACTGTTTTATTGTTGTGAACTTCCATGGATACTGGATAGTGTATAATATCCATTTGTTAAATACATGTAGTCCATTAGTATAAAGGAACCCAGAACCTCCCCCCCCCAACCCCCACCACACATCAACACAAAAATTGAAGTCAGCCTGGGGGCACTTATTATTATTTGAACTCGTATTTACTGCCCAGNGCCAAAAAAAAAGAAACACCATACCATCCACTTTAACGAAAATAGAAGTCATTTTGGGGGCCCTTATTAGGGGATATACAATATACACAATATTCATATTTGTTTGGTGCCCAGGTATCTGAGAGAGGAGCGTCTAGAGGTGCAGCTGTGGGTGACCTACGGGGCCCGTCGAGGGGACACTGAGAGGCCCCGTCACAGGGACAAGCTCATTGGCACTGCCTACATTGCCATGGAAACACTGGGGGACCAGCGCAGGAAACAGCACAGGGTCAGGTATGTACAGATGGGACAAGTTTCAAACCTACGTATTCTTAGCTTGATTGCATTGAAAGCTTAAAGCTTATTTAGGCTTATGCTCAAGTCTGTTTCCTTAGTAAAACCAGTAATTATTTTGTTAAGAGAAGATATAGAGAAAGCCCCTAATGTGAGGATTGAATCCAGGCAGACACAGTATCCACTACTCGACTGCGTCTTCGAGTATCTGATCCTGTTTGTTCGTTAAAATTGTTCGCAGTATTTAACAACACTGCAGTCACATAATGACAGTTGGTTAACACTTTCCTGTTTAAGCTAAGCTGATCTAAGTGGTTAGACCTTACACTGAATTCTTTGTATGAACATATAAAGAAATTTAATATAATGAATCCCGTACGTTCTGTACTGCATGTTGATTTGGTGTTCATATATTCCATTGAAAATTAAAATAATGTAAGTACATGTTTAGTATTAATTAATGCATTTATTTGAACCAAAATTTATGCAGGAAGTAAAAGAGATTCTCAACAGTGCCAAATTTTTAGCTATTTAATGATGTCGTTACATTGATGTCATGATAAAAACTCAATAATGAACCCTTGTAAATAAAATATGATATTTTATCAAAAATCCACAAACATCTATATTTTTCTTTCTTCAGTGGTATGTTTCCACTGTTCAAGTCTGGTGCTTGCAACCTAGGTGGGGGCTTCATTCGAGCACACATCACCACAAAGCCACAGTTTGGAAGGAAACAACAGGTGTGTACTACAGTAGACAGTCTGGGATTGTTGTTTTGAAGGAAATCTTTTTGGTTTTAAGATTGTATATTTATCAAAAATGTAGAGTTACACTACTGACTATTCTTTGACGTCTGTGTAATGCTCCGGTTATGGTTTGCATGTAACAACTCTACTATTGGTGTTCAAATTGAAACTTTACACATGCCTTCAGGGTTATCATTCGAGGAATCTAACCAAGCCCTAAAAGCGATGGGCAGGCTTGTCTGGAGCTATGCTTGCCAAGGCATAAGACATAAGACCAATTTTTGCACGACCATGCTCTTATGTCCTTTTTTAGCTTGAGTATAATTTGAATGGTTTGAGCTGTTCTACTCTCCCATCAGCCTGCAGTAGTGTAATGCTATGGTTAAGGTTAGAGTGTAACAACTGCATATCTCTGTTTCTACTGCAGATATTAATTGAGACTTTACATATTTAGTAGGGTTCATATTTTTATATCACTGACAGATAATGTACATTATATCATACTATATCATTCTATCAAAGTGGAAGAATAGTCATTCCATCGGTCTTTGTATAGGTTTTGTTCATTATTTTTTTAATGGTTTGTTTTTAAGAAGAAGCTTTGGTAAGTTTTGTCAGGTTAAACATGTTAGATATTGATGGACTTACAAAAGCTGGGTGCCAATTAAAAATAGAACAAAACCCCAGATTTGGGCGAGCAGTTCAAATAACGAAAGATTAAACTAGGCCTTTAATAGAAGGGTTTTGTTAAGACTGGACCCTGTTTTCTCCACTCCACAGTGTGAGGGTCAGGAAGGGCTCATAACCCTGGACGGAGAGGATATCGACGCCGACTATGATCCAGATGACAGCTTTCACCAGATTGTCAGTCACAAACCATCTCGACCCAGCTCTCCTGCAAAGGAGGTCAAAAAGGCTGTGGAGGTGAAAACTATGGAGGAGAGTGAGGAAAGGGAGACCACTCCAACATTTACTGCTGTTGTCCAAGTTGAGAGAGCTCTTCATCTGCCGCATATGCATGATAAACAAAAGTAGGTTCTACTGTGGTATATTTATTGTGTGATGTAAATACCGGTAGATAAAAAAAAATCTATTATTTATTTGTTAATAAAATCTTTGTTGCATATTTATAAAGTAAGTGCAAGTTTAGTGGATTTTTAAGTATATTTAGAATTTATTATGAAACATGTGCAATGACATGTTCTGTACTTTTATATATTCAACATTTAGCTATAATTTAATCTATTATTCTTTTTAACCTATCATTTTAATCATTGATACCGGTAACCAACATCTCATAATTTATATGCAAAGAAATATGATTATGGCCAATTAGACTTATAATAAATTAAAATTTTCTATGTTTTTTCTAAGACAAAAAGGTGTTTATTTTCTGAATGCACCCACATGCTACGAAGACAAACAACAACAACAACACACACATTCTACCTTGATATTTCAGGGGAGAGGACTACCTACCGAACACGTACGTGTCCTACCCAACGGCTGAGAGCACTATCCAGTCATACACAAGCATTTTCCACGGTGCAGACGACCCGGTGTGGGACCACGAGCATGAGACCCGCCTCACCACGGAGATGTTGACGCAGGAAAACAAACACCTCGTGTTCAAAGTGTGGCACAAGCCAGACGGGGCACCAAAAAGTCCTGGTAAGTTGGCAAACCAATGGAATAAAATGTTGATTCACAGGTTGAACAGAGCTAAAAAATGTTAAGGAGAATTTTTTAACTTTAAAGTCTTAACAATAATGTAAACAGAAATTTGTTAATGTAAATGTAAATCCTGCAAAAGCATTGTGATTTAAAGTGTAACTGTGTTGGAAATTATTATGTGAGTTTGTTGATTCAACTTTTCTGTACAAAATGACAAATTTTATTTCAATTCTAGTCAAGTTATTGGAGAAGTTTAAGAATATTTGTGCATGATTTGGATTCTGTCAAAACTTTATGACATGATATCTTCAGGAATACAGTCAAGTAAACACTTCTGCTTTTGTGAAACTGTGTTAAATTATGATTTATTAAAACTAAAACAAATTGTACAATAAATATAGTTCTGTAATCTAGGTCATTATGGTGAGGTGAAAATTGTGTCTGATTGAGACAGAAGGGTTACAGGTCCAATGCCCACTTTGATAGTGATCTTGAGATCTTTTCAATAGCAACAAGCACTGGTTCTACCCAGAAAACACACTCAGATAGTTTCTTTTAAAGCCTAAGGCGCAATAAAGCATTGATATACAGAGACATGATTTCAACTATATTACAGACTTTTCTGCCATTTTATACATGTATTATGGACAAATGAAGGCACTCTACAATGTGTCAACTTTCTGTATTACAGACAAACTGACTGATCGGGTGCTGGGCTTCGTATCGGTGGATCTGACACCCCTGTCCAGCGGCCTGCAGCAGATATCAGGCTGGTACAACATCATGGACTTTAATGGGCAAATCAAGGGACAAATTAAGGTACGTGATTTATAGAAGTGCAGATCATCATAGCCTATAAATGTATTTTATACATTATTAAACATGGAATTGGTTGTAGTTATGACATATATGTGGCTGTTCTGTGTTTTGCTCTTCAATTATGAACCATTTATTTAAAACAAGGATGAATAAAAAGTATGGTAATAACATAAGTATTTGAATGACCGTGTGTTTTATCCATTCAGAAAGCTAGGACTGAATTGTCTTTCAGGCATGTCTTTCACAAATATTTCTACACTGTCAATTGTGATCAAAAGATTTTATTCTTAATACCGGTAGGTGAAGTCATAAGCAAACAAAATATTTCAATAATTGTGTACCTTGATCTCTTAACAGTTAATGTGAAATTAATGTTTGAATCGTCTCCTCCCTGATAAACATCAGACACTTCTGAATAAGACTTTGATACCCAGTGCCACTCAATCACTTGAATGAAATATTCTGATATTCTAGATCAACATCTTACCTCAAGAAACTGTGATACCCAGTAGCCAGTGTGCTACCACGTTAGGGGCGAATATTGAACCAGTCAGCTCAAGCTTCCTGTCCCTTCCGGCCTGGAGCGCCCAGTCCGTGCCGTATGCTGCTCACGGACCCCTGTCCCTACCCGCATTCGACCTGCCCCACTTCGACCAACACTACCACCAGGTGAGGCAACATCATGAACTGCTGCAGCAGCAACTTCAGGAGCACATTCAGCAGTTCCTACGGCAACAGGAGGAGTGTCAAGGTCAGGCATCAGGGTCAAGGTCAAATGAGATCCCTGGTTCTAGGTCTGTATCAATGGTGGCCTCGGGGAAACCGGATGTTCCAATGTCAGTTCCGGATCCATCCGATTTACGCAGGGAGCCATCTTTGTATCAGAGGGAACCATCCATTCATTGGAGACCCAGTCTACCAGAAATGAGACAGGACGATTCCTCTTCCAGATCTTACCTCTTCTCATCTCTTAGGTAAGTTTTATTTCCTTATCTTAACATGTGTCTTTGAATTGATAGGCTCATACAATTGGTTTGCAAGTACATTTGTAATTAGAACAAGGCTTGTCACAGGTTGTGACATATTTGTTCAAAGCAAATGCTTATCAAGACCTTTCACTTTGAATTTTGTATTTTGTTCCTCCACAAAGGAGCATTAGCGTTGTACACAACACATCCTCAGGTCATGGGGTGTAATAATCCTAAGTCATATTAAGATCTCCTCAGGAGCGTAAATGAAAATCGGACAAACTTACCCACCCAAACATAAGGAATGGACTGTGCAACCGACAGTGTGACTAGTATATATACATATAATATATGCCATCCTTTGGAGACATAATAATACATCAATGTAATAGAGTTACATTATGTGCATCTATGCAACACTCGCGGTATAACTTTTTCAGGTTGCATTGGTGGAATTAACAATGATCAAGTAAACTAAAATTTCAATGGTACATATGCATAATAAGTTCTTTTAAGCCCCATCATGCCAAAATGGGCTTATCCAAACAGCGTAGGTCCAGATATGTGTCTGCATTTTATATTCAGATGACTTGCTTGACCTTATTCTGGACAGTGTAGCTCCTGACCAGACTGAAGCTGAGCTGGCTGCACGGCGGTGCTCATTTTACCAGTTTTATATGTTTAACACTACCACTTCTTTTTGTTATTATAGGAAGCAAATGCAAGACCTAGATGATATAACCTACAAGCTGAAAACGAAACTGACGTGCCAGACGACAGACAGCAACCCACTGGCTAATGGTCCCACCCACTCTTCCGAGTTTGACTTCCCCACAACGACTCAGTCAATCCAGTACCCACTTACCTCCACCCAATCTGACTTTGGGTCGTTTGATCTTCCAAGAGGCCAGCGGGGAACCCCTCGTGATGAACTCACTGCCACCCTGGGGTCACATGGTGAGGAATCTTCCAGATCTCAGGTGGACTCGGGTCAAAGGTCTGTTGAACATTCAGGGGAGAAGTATAATGACGATTCCGCTCCAATTTCACAGAGAAGTGCTAGGTCTAGCGAGCGAATGGATACACTGAGGTCAGGAGTAAACATTACCCCAAGGGACTTCCTGGATAGTGGCATTCCAAATACAAACAATAACTCAAATACGGAAGATCCGGAACCAAACATGTGGTTAACCATTTCTCCAAGGAATTCTAATGAAAAAAAGGATGAGTATTCAGAATCGGGTGGTTTTAATTATCGCCAATCGCCAAGGGACGCAAATCGTACGCCAAGGGAGTCTGTTCAAACACTGCATGAACCCATCAAAACACCGCGTGAACCTGTTACTACTCCAAGAGACTTCGATCAAGTTTTAACTCAGGACATGGCACAGAACATTCAACAGCATATCGACAATGCTAGAAAGCTTTTACCAGATGATCAGGATCAGAAACAGATGAGCGTTATTCAGGAGTATTCAGAGAATGATAGGAGTGATAGTGAATCTGAGGATGAAGCTGATAACAAGTACTACCATCGCTACAGGGATTTACTGGATACTAAGCAGAATGATTCAGAAAAGGAGGATGAAAATGAAGATGAAGAGGAGGAGGGTGATGATGAATATGACGAGGGAGATGTTGTAGTTCCGCGCAGGATAAATGATGTATCAGGAAAGTTTACACCAACAGGAGAGATAATCATGTTACGGAAGGACATGGAAATGTCAATGCCATTTGGGTCTGGGAAAAAAGCCCCTAGCAGGTCCCGTATGCTTCAAAGAGTCCATCATAATGATCCTACATCAGAACATAATAGCGAGGAAGATTCTCCGCGAGAGAATATTGAGGATGATATACAAGACGTTGAATCAGACACTGAACCTGAACCCAGGGCAAACGATTCAGTGCATCTGATGGATCAGGAACAAGTTGTGTTTGATGAGAAAGACAGCTGGTTGTCGGATTCAGAGAAAGAGAGTGAGAACCTTGTGGGATATGGACAGTTTTTACGAAGCCATGCGGGTCTAGCGAAGCAAAAGCAGCAGAGGCATGATTCCGATACCGGGTATAGTTCCCGTGATAATGTCTCCGAGAGTTATCTTACTCCAAGTGCTCCTGGTACAAACTCTGAGACTGACATGTCCAGGCTTCATGAACACGAGCATTGGTCAGATCATAGAGATAGCGCAGAAGAGCATGCGTTTATCGATCGACGTAAGAATAGGCTTCTTGCGAACGTTGAGCTCGAATCGACTGGTGGAAGTTTTGGAATAAGGACCCAGTCTGGACCAGCTAGAATTTCTTCAGCAGGTAGTAGGAAGTCGAGAATTTCTTCTGAGCCGTCTGTTACGGAATCTTTTGATGAAAAAGAGGAGCAAGATTATATGAAGCACAGAATGGAGCCTATTAATTCTGAACATGATACCAACGAGCCTCTATCAGCCAGAACCAGAGAGCTTGAGGACTTCTTTAGAGCAGACGCAAAGCAAAAAATGAACGGTGATAACCATAGATCAAGGTCGGGGAGTGAAAGCTCAGGGGATTATTTTGTCGAGGATGAAAATAATGGAGATGACCAAAGTCATACTGAACGGTCACGTGTGAATCACTGTGCCAGACACCTTGAAAATTCCAGTCAAATCAAGGGAGGTAACTCCAGTGAGAACTTGACAAAGCGTGGTGGTGACTCCAAACAAATGCCAAACTTTTTCATGCCTTCTCACCATATGGAGGAATCACTGCGGACATTGAACAACGTCACAAATAAGGTAATATACAGTGTCTTTTATTAATAGCACAAGTGATTGGAAAACATAACACTCTTTTGGTCATGGTTTATTCACTCAAGTCACATAAGAATTACGCTTAGCTTTTTTCTTATTCAATGAATTTTAATGTCATAAATACGTTACCTGCTATCTAATAGCTAATCATTCCGTAAGGTTTGTTATTCATCCGGAATTTCTGGAGCCACCACCATTAAGACCCGGATTAAGACTAGGTCCGAACGGTCACAGAACGGTCCGGTGACTGGACCGGTAATAGAATGACCGGTGACGGCACCGGTCACCGGTCATTGACCGGTCCGGTCACTGGTCATTCTATGACCGGTCCGGGCACCGGTCACTGGTCTTTGACCGGTTCAGTCACCGGTCTTTGACTATGACCGGTCACCGGTCATTCTATGACCGGTCACCGGGTACCGGTCTTTGACCGGTCATTCGATGACTGGTCCGGTCACCGGTCTTTGACCGGTCTGGTCACCGGTCATTCTATGACCAGTCTAGTCACCGGTCATTCTATGACCGGTCCGGGCACCAGGCACCAGTCCGGACACCGGTCATTCTATGACCGGTCAGGGTACCGGGCACTGGGCCCCGGTCTTTGACCGGTCCGGACACCAGTCATTCTATGACCGGTCCGGTCACCGGTCAGTCTATCGATGGTCCGGTCACCGGTCAGCTTATGACCGGTCCGGTCACCGATAATTCCGGTTTGCCTGGCCATATCACTGGTCATGCAAACCCTGCCTTGAGGGAGGGAGGTGCTGCACAGGTGTCACGCTCTTTTTCACCGGATTACAACATCTGGCAACATGCTGACACGACGTTGTCGGCACTTCACAACCGTACGCGCATTCACGTTCCTACCCCTAGCCACAGACGTAGAAGTTTATCGTCAGTGTCTTCGGCCATTCCTCCTCCTCTGACTCGTCGTCGCATTACTCATCATCTGCTTCGACAAGCCGGCATTACTACCGGAGTGGACATCGGGTACGCTCTCCTTATCCGAGCAGTTCTCGGCGTCGATCCTCTTGTAAGCAATCACGCCAAAGCTCAGGGAGACGCTACTCCAGGAGACCTCATTCCCAGCGTTGCCAAACAGTGTCNGGTCCGTTCACCGGGTACCGACCAGTTGACCGGTCCGGACACCGGTCATTCTATGACCGGTCATTGACCGGTCCGGTCAACAGTCATTCTATGACCGGTCCGGTCACCGGTCATTGACTGGTCCGGTCATTGACCGGTCATTCTATGACCGGTCCGGGCACCTGTCATTGACCGGTCTGGTCACCGGTCATTCTATGACCAGTCCGGTCACTGGTCTTTGACCGGTCACCGGTGTTTGACTGGTCCAGTCACCGGTCATTCTTTGACCGGTCCATGCACCGGTCATTGACCTGTCCGGTCACCGGTCATTCTATGACCAGTCACCGGGTACCGGTCACCGGTCTCTGACCGGTCCGGTCACTGGTCATTCTATGACCGGGTACTGATCACTGGTCTTTGACCGGTCACCGGTCATTCTATGACCGTTCTGGTCACCGGTCATTCTATGACCAGTCCGGGCACCGGTCTTTGACCGGTCTGGACACCGGTCATTCTATGACCGGGTACCGGGCCCCGGTCTTTGACCGGTCCGAACACCGGTCATTCTATGACCGGTCCGGTCACTGGTCAGTCTATCACCGGTCCGGTCACAGGTCAGCATATGACCGGTCCGGTCACCGATAATTCCGGTTTGCCTGACCATATCACTGGTCATGCAACCCCTGCCTTGAGGGAGGGAGGCGCTGCTCGGGTGTCACGCTCTGTTTCACCGGATAACAACATCCGGCTAGACTCTGACACGACGTTGTCAGCACTTCACAACCATACGCGCATTCGCGTTCCTACCCCTAGCCACAGACGTAGACGTTTATCGTCAGTGTCTCCGGCCATTCCTCCTCCTCTGACTCGTCGTCGCATTACTCATCGTCTGCTTCGACAAGCCCGCATCACTGCCGGAGTTGACATTAGGCACGCTCTCCTTATCCGAGCAGTTCTCGGCGTCGATCCTCTCGTAAGCGATCACGCCAAAGCTCGGGGCGACGCTACTCCAGGAGACCTCATTCCCAGCTTTGCCGAACAGTGTCTAGGTATCGCAGGGATAAGGAACATCGCCGCTCCACACGTAGGCGCTCTCAGACCCCCGGTCCCGTTTGTGGTCTTCCTCTGATTCCTTGACGGAATCTCAGGACTCCCACGTGTGTCAGTCCACTAATTGGCCTCCACACACATATCAGCCGCTTCTACAGCCACTGGGCCTAAACTGTCTACGAACACAAGTTTGTTTAACTCTCAGGCTCCAGGTTCAGGGGTTCACCTCGCCACTACGGCTACCTTTCTTGCAGACAGTTCTGCTGAAGCGGGCTCGGAGGCTAACGTTGAGGCCGAACATTACTATTTGGCCTCTATTCACCAGGTCTATGAACTTATGTTAGAGTCCCTAGATGATGACTTTTGCCCCCGCCCTTCCCTGTTGGCTACAGACTCTGCTGTCACTATCACGGAAAAGGTGGCCCGCAGACAGGAGCCCGGCAGGATTAGCAAGGCAACGTCTTGCATCGACCTCTTGTACCTCTGGTCGCAGTGGGGAAAGTTCCGCTTGCCGCAACTTTTTCCCACTCGTCCTCGACCACTTGGCACAGGCCTCCGGTCGGTCTTGCCCGGTCCGGTCACAGGTCAAGGTTATGACCGGTCCGGGCACCGGTCATTGACCGGCCTGGTAACCGGTCATTTCAAGACTGGTCCGTATACCGGTCAGCTTATGACCGGTCCGGTCACCGGTAAATCATATCACCGGTCAGCGGGAAGACCAGATCATTGCTTCTTTAGCGAGAAACAACTCTAGCCACCGCCAAGGTGCTTTTAAGCGTCCAGCTTCTAAACCGCTGACAGCCCCTCCGGCCAAGAATGCTAAAAAGAACAACTTTGTCCCTAAAAGTCGTTCTTCTATTCTGCATCTGGCCCCCAAGAGGCTTTCTTCCTATAACAGACCGTCTTCCTATCAGAAGTCGTCTGGTAAGGATTCTTGGAAAAAAGGGCAAACCCAAGCCGAATCAGAAGACTTTCAAGCCTTAGACCGGCAAGGGGGGACCTCCCCAAGGTTATTCCTAGGGATCTCCCGTTTTTCTACCGCCACCACCTCCGATGCCGGAGGTAACAGTCGCGGCCATACTTCTGCACTCCAGGATTTTACAGTCACCTTTTCCTGGTTCATAAGAAAAGCGGCCCTTGGAGACCAGTCATAGACTTAAAAGTGTTCAACACTTTTCTAGTCAAACCGACTTTCATTTTTGGTCGGAGTGGGACAGTTCGGCTTGCCGTGACTTTTCCCCACGCGTTGTTGACCACGAGTCTCTGGCCACCGGTCAGTCTTTGACCGGTCCGGTCACCGGTCATTTTGCTGGGACGTCTCTTCCTCCGTCCTCTTCAGCACTATCGCTCAGCTTGTTGGAAATGGTCTCCGGACAATCTGCTTACACAGATTCCCTTCCTTCCGTCCTAAGTCGCCCACCTTCAGTGGTGGCTAGACTATGAGACTCTTGGCAGGAGTACCGCTTCTTCGACTGCATCCTTCCTTAAATCTCATACGGATGCAAGCAAGGAAGGTTGGGGCGCTCACCTGGAACCACTCAGCCTGAAAATCTCAGGTATGTGGTCTCCTCAGGAGTCTCACCTGCACATCAAATCTCGAAATGCGAGAAGTTTTTCTAGCTGTATCTCATTTCCAATCACATCTTCGGGACTCCTGTGNCACATACTTGTTTATGTTATACTTTTTTTTATATCTTTCTTATAACGTTAACATGTTCAGAGCCAATTTTACAGTGTTTGTCTTATGCCTTTAACAGAATAGTGTTGAAATTCAAGATAAGTGTAATATGTGTGTTTTGCAAACCACTAGGCCTGTAACCACATTCAGGATATGTAGTGGATAAAAAAGGATTGAAACGAGAAAGTTGTTGGCATAATGTGTTTTGTTCTAGNCACTATGTGACCATTCCGACCTAGTCTAAATCCGGGTCTTAATGGTGGTGGCTCCAGAAATTCCGGATGAATAACAATCTTTACGTAATGATTAGCTATTAGATAGCAGGTAAGTATTTAATAATTAAAATGAATTTTACTATAAAAATTTGTGTATACGTCATGTACACTATGTGTGCAAATTTGGGTAACACTATACTTTAGAAGAATTATGATGTAATATTAGTTACACTGTTAGTAACTGATGGTGTATGTGATATACACCCTCAGTAATTTCATACCATACGAGAGCAAAGCTCGAGTATGGTATGATATTTCTGAGGGTGTATTTCCCATACACCATCAGTTACTTACAGTGTAACAATTATATCTCACCGACTACCTTTTCCTTTGTTCCTTCACTAACATTTATTACCCAACCAGCTTCCCATACTACGCAATTTATGACGCATCTCTTGTGATGTAATGTCTATGACGAAACACACCAGTTTTAGCTAGACTCGCTTAATGTTAGGGAATTTTTTTTGGACTTGGTAGTTTATTTAAAGTAACATATTAATTTTTTAAAAGCATTGAACGAATCCAAAACGTATTCCGTATTGTGTGTTTGTCATGTTTAATTGTAACCCTTGATTGGAATAAAATAACTCGATCAGACAGGATTATGATTTACGATGTACGAACAGAAAGTGGAAGTGCATATCGTTGTAACTTTATTGTTATAAGCATTGGATTAAAGTTGTCATTAAGGTAAGCGTGTTGTGTATACTCAATTTAGTTTATCGAACATACGCCATTTTTTTTACTCTGGATGTATGGAAATTACTTGTGGTGTGCGGAAAATACACAATGGGCATGTGACCGCTCTAAGCCAATCGGATTAGACCCTTTTTTTAGGAGGTGAGATATGAGTGAATTACCCATTTATTTCCCTCGCATTTATTTAGGTTTGATATAATCTTGGCAAAACTGGCTAAAAAGTGCCAGCCATCGGGTGAGGCATTTTTTTTTTAAGTTGAATGTCCACAAATATTTTGCCTTTCGCGCTAACCGACATTTTCAGAAAACATGTCGGTCCAAATGAATTTTGGCCAGTCAGGGCTGCCTAGTAGGCAATTTTTCTAAGACTGGACCTCAAAAAGGCATTAACTATAGACTTTACTATAGACTACAGTTTCAACTATACATTTGCCTTTAGGATCCGTCCCAGGAGAGTGCTAAGGCGGCGGCTACCTCAGAGATGCTGGCCAGACTCACTGCAAAGGAGAAGTTTTCCCAGCCCAGCACCAAGCCAAGGCTCCCTACTGCTGATGAGGCGAAACGTATTGCAAAAATATTTGCTGCAAAATTCTCATGATGCATTTATAGTTTAGGTTTTTTAAAGTTTTCAGTTAATTCTTTATAATTTGAGTAATTCTTGTGAAGGTTTTTTTGGAAGTTATGAAAATGATTTTTAAAGTAATTAAAGAGATTTATACAAAGTATTTGTAGTGTCAGATGGCGTACCATCAAGTTCAAAACAGTACAAAATGAAGCTGATTCATGTTTTTTTGCAGGATGCTTCTTTTTGGAATTTAATAGAACTCATGTTGTTAGGAGAAATTTAAATAAGAAAACCCTCATTGTTTTTGCTTATATATGGTCTTGATGCTTGTTAGTGCTTTTTTTTTCATTGATTACCAGTATCTTTAATTCAGACTTTGCTAACATAAAATGTTTGACAATTTTTGTAGATACAATGTAGATACAAATTAGTGCCAAATTGTTTGCTTAAGCTTGTAAGAGACGCTGTTGTTATGGCATTGTACTTATGTCTGGAAAATATGTTTTAAATTAGCTGTACATTACCATATACAAGTATATTGAATGGTGGGGACAATTCTTTTGTTTATTAATGTTTGACTTCAATGTAAATAAACCTGATATTAATACTTGCTCATCCTTATAGGCGTCTAAATAATGATGAGTTTTAATGTTTTGTTTGCTTTGTCCATTTTTTAAGTTAAAAAATGCTGTATACATTTTGATATTAGTTTTGTTTAAGGATTTATGTTTTTTGTTGTTGTTTTTTTTTGTAATAATTGTTATGATTTGATAATAGCAGCTAACCTAAACTGGTATGCAAGCTATTTCTAAAACAGTTTGTTCAATGATCTGAGTGTTTTGAACAGATTTGTAGGGCATGGAATAGGATCTGTCTAAAGATGGGATTTAAATTTATCACTGAAAAAGTTGCAGCTAGAAATAGTAATATGGCATTTTGTTAATTTGATGAAATATTTTTCTGTATATGTATGAACGAAACATGACTCATTTCTGAATTATTGCAAGAGCTTAACCCAAGACTTCTTTAAAAACAGAGAATTATAAAGGTACAATAACCACTAAAATAAGGCCCTTTCAATTTACATGTAGCAAATGAAGGTAACAAAATAATTGCATTAATTCATTTTTATGCCCCCAGTAGGGTGGCATATAGTGATCGCACTGTCCGTCTGTCCGTCTGAAATTCCGTCACACTTTGCGTTTAGGTTTTGCGTTTAGGTTTTGAAAAATGTGGAAAAAGGGGGCATATGTTATCCTACGGTGACAAGCCTTGTTGAATAAGTGTATTAAAAAGGTCACTCATTTATTTATGCTGTGTACTTTTTATCTTATGAAGAAGGTTCAATACAAACATTTTTGGACATCTTATATATTAAGCAAGAAATGAAATTTGCCTCTTGGAAATTATTGATTGGGTCAATCTGTTGTTGTTATTTTTTCAATAAATGTTGTGTAGTAAGTGTATTATCGATCATATCATCATTTCACATACTTGTTTATGTTATACTTTTTTTTATATCTTTCTTATAACGTTAACATGTTCAGAGCCAATTTTACAGTGTTTGTCTTATGCCTTTAACAGAATAGTGTTGAAATTCAAGATAAGTGTAATATGTGTGTTTTGCAAACCACTAGGCCTGTAACCACATTCAGGATATGTAGTGGATAAAAAAGGATTGAAACGAGAAAGTTGTTGGCATAATGTGTTTTGTTCTAGTCATTGGTGTCTCAATTTTGTTTAATTATTTTCCTCTTTTATAATTCCGAATGTCTCCATGAACTTCTAATGGACTTATTTCCAGGTTAACTGAAGTGTTTCATTTCTAAGTGAAATTGCTAAACTTGTACTGTTATGTGTACCGGTACATAGAAAAAGATCTGAATTCACACCATTTAAAATAAAAAGTAATTAATATTCTCTTTTTAGCTCACCTGAGCACTTTGTGCTCATGGTGAGCTATTGTGATCGCCTTTTGTCAGTCGTGCGTCGTCAACATTTACCTTGTGAACACTCTAGAGGCCACATATATTGTCCAATCTTCACGAAACTTGGTCAGAACATGTGTCCCAATTATGGACGAGTTCAAAAATGGTTTCGGTTGGTTAAAAAACATGGCTGCCAGAGGGCGTGGCAGTTTTTCTTATATGGCTATAGTAAAACCTTGTGAACACTCTAGAGGCCACATTTATTGTCCAATCTTCATGAAACATTATGTTTCATAAAGTACTTTTATTATTTTGAACTCCACCTTCTCAGAATAGTTAAGTTCCTTCGGGTTTCAGGTGAGCGCCTTAGGGCCCATGGCCCTCTTGTTTAATGCTTTAATAGCAATCAGATTTATGTTTAATACAACTGTATGCTGTTATATATGTTCCCTTCTGACGTTTTCTTTTTTGAGAATCCTTAACAAAATCTCTGTACACATTGTATTTACAAGAATGTGTCACATTTTCCTTAGAGCGAAAGATCTGAAGTAATTGAATCTGAATGTCATCTGCATTTAACCATTTCAATCATACACATTTGCTTGAAATCTCAGGATTATATCACTAGGTGTGTCAATAATATTTGAGTCACATTCTGTGAAAAGGGGGTTTAATTCATGTGCGTAACGTGTTGTCTCAGATAAGCCTGTGCAGTTTGCACAGGCTAATCAGGGAAGACACTTTCCACTTTTGTTGTATTTTTCATTTAAAGGAAGACTCTTCTTGACGAAAAACCAGTTTAGGTGGAAAGTGTTGTCCCTGATTAACCTGTGTGGACGACACTTAACGCACATACATTATAACCCCTTTTCACAGAGCGAGGCCAATTTGCATCCGATTTCTCCACAGGATACATAGAGTTAACTGTAGGCTTTTTAGTAGAAGGAACATGTTCTGCCATTGTATAATTCGCAGTCATTTGAATATTTTCTGGTGTAAAATTGCCAGTATTTTGGAATTCAATATTAAAAAACAACCATCCATTTAGCTTAAGTAGTTAAAGTTGCTTGTTGGTTTTCATTAATATTTGAATTTTGTATTTTATTTAATTTCTATCCATGACATTAGTTTTCTCATCATCACATGCTAGCTTGGTGACCTGTTTCATTGTTGACATATTGCTTACTTGTTTGGTACAACTTATGTTTTAAGCAGTTTGTAATATTGCACTTACTTCATGTTACACATGTATAACATTAAGTATTGTACTTATTTTTGATGCTGTTTTAAATAATTATTTTTAATCAGTTTGTTTATTTATAAGTTTATGACGATACCTGCTATACTATTTAAGTATATTGTCCTAGGGTAGCTATAAAATTTTTATCCGTCCAGTAATGTATTGTAGGATTTACTAGAAAAGTAGAAACACACATGATGCATGCTACATTAAAAGCATGAAATTCATGTGTAGTTTAGCATCTATTATAATTATTTTCATTACATGAAAATATGTTAGATTTTTTTCTTCTGATAATTGTTATTTACAATCTGAAATAAAGCCCCATATCATCTGACAATAATTCCATGCATGTTAAAATGACATCAGCTCAAAAAAACAATTGGCAATTATTTTACTGAAATGAATTTTGTTAAAAATAAATGAATTGAATAATGTTTATGTTTGAAAGCACTTGGTGCAATGGAATATAAATACTTTAATGTTTGCTTGGTACAACAGGTAGTGTACAATTTGAGCCAATTTTGTTAATAACCCTTTGCATGCTGGGAAATTTGTCGTCTGCTAAAATGTCGTCTGCTGAATTTCTAATATAGCATTTTCTTTGTGTTTTTTTCTAAGACCACTATCAGAATAGCAAACAGTTTGGATCCTGATGAGACGCCACATTCTGTGGCGTCTCGCCACATTCTGTGGCGTCCTATCTGGATCCAAACTGTTTGCAAAGGCCTTCAAAATCTGGTTCCAGCGCTCAAAGGGTTAACCTAATTTTTAAAAGTACAGGTACACATCAGGTATTATTCTGCTAAGTTGCAGGTCAGATTTGTGGCTCTTGGCCAGTGACCATATACAATGACTACTATGGTATACTGTACATATTTAATTGAATATCTGTAGAAGATTTTGAGAATGATGCAGAGTTGTTGTACACAAGTTACCTTAATTTTCTTAGTGCCAAAAAAGGGGCATAATACTCCAAAATTGAAGGTAAAACAACAGTTATAAGCCTTGATCAAAATTAACCCTTTGCATGCTGGGAAATTTGTCGTCCGCTAAAATGTTGTATGCTGAATTTCTAAAATAAGCATTTTCTTCGATTTTTTTCAAAGAATACTATCAGAATAGCAAACAGTTTGGATCCTGATGAGACGCCACGTTCTGTGGCGTCTCATCTGGATCCAAACTGTTTGCAAAGGCCTTCAAAATTCGGTTCCAGCACTGAAGGAGTTAATGATCAACTCCAAAATGATTATCACAACAGGAATAACAGCTTCCAGTGAATATAAAATAGAAGAAAATATAACAAAATTCAAACTATGCTACAACGATTTTTTAACTAATCTATAATACCCTGGTGTGAAGTGGATGATAACCACATAGTTGTTTATCCCTTTGAGCGCTGGAACCGGATTTTGAAGGCCTTTGCAAACAGTTTGGATCCAGATGAGACGCCACAGAACGTGGTGTCTCATCAGGATCCAAACTGTTTGCTTTTCTGATAGTATTCTTTGAAAAAAAAATCAAAGAAAATGCTAATTTTAGAAATTTAGCAGACAACATTTTAGCAGACGACAAATTTCCCAGCATTTAAAGGGTTATGCATTGTAAGCATCCTCACAGTCCACACCTGTGTGTAATCTACACTTGTAATAGAATGCCAGCTATTCCCCTAGGCGTCCAAAAATTACATGCTTTCTGCTAATTACATTTCCATAATAATTATATATCGTCACACACTTGGTCGATCAAAGACGAAGCCAAATGCTCAAAAACTGATTTTCACTTACCGCGTCTTTTCCGGCACATAGGTAGCATGAATGTCAATCAGCGTGGACTTGTATTTTAACATCCCAATCAAATTCAAGTAGTAGGGTATGCCAGAAAGTTAAATGAAACCGCGGTATATCATTTACTGTCAAACAATTCCAGGCGAAAAATGATAAATATCAAAAAGCCATGGACCACAGAGTGTTACATCCTATGATGTGAGTATAATCTTGATGTAGATCCAACCAACAACAGACACATGTAATTATACAAGGTGTTCTCTGCTGGTAAAACCTCCATGTGGTGGCTAGGTTTGACGGGTGGGGGGTGAGGTTGGTTGAAGGTTTGATGGTACAGGCAGGTATTGGAAAGTGCTCCACCAGTCATACATGATTTGTTTTTATGCCTATCAATTACACAGACAGCTCACAATTTCTCAAAGATTGGTGGCTAATTAGAACATGCTCTTGTAGTTGGCTAAATCATGGAAGCGGCTTGGAATGTCTTAGACACTTATTTGCCTCTGTCTGGAACTGCTATAGATATGGCATGCGGACACCAGGGGGGCTAATGATATCACCTCAACTAAAAAAATACTATTGAATTTAACTCTTTCAGTACAGGAACCGAATTTTGAAGGCCTTTGCAAACAGTTTGGATCCTGATGAGACGCCACAAAACGTGGCGTCTCATAAGGATCCAAACTGTTTGCTATTCTGAATGTATTCTTTGAAACAAAATCAAATTAAATGCTAATTTAATAAATTCAGCAGATGACAATTTAGCAGACAACAAATTTCCCAGCATGCCAAGGCCGGCATACATGCCAGACGTCCCAATCTCGGCGGGACAGTCCTGCTTTTGGGCCCTTTGTCCCGGCATCCCGATATGAGACGATTTGTCCCGACATTCGTAAAAAACGATGTAAAGTCTATAAGTTCCCAATAAAATTCGCTATTCAAGCTCTGTCTGGCTAAAACTTGCCATCGCTAATCCCTTTATTGCCCCCAATTAACAACCTGCCTCTGCTACTCGAGTGCACCAGTGTTGTTTTTGACACCTTATCGGCGAATTATCGGCAAATTATTGATTTTATCAGACATTCACACCACGGTGTTTTTATGATAGGGGTCTCTCGAAAGATGTATCATACAGAAATAAACGCCAATGACATTAGATCTATTATCCTGTGTATTATACCACCTAAGGTTATAAAACCTGTCAAAACACCGATTTTGTACATCAAACAAATTGGATGCTGACCAATACGCATCGATGTTTCACATAAATTAACTTTCGTTTTCGACTGATTTTCAGAACATAATTTGTAACATATTGCATCTAAATTTAGAGTTAATTGACGATTGGTTGAATANGGCGTGTTCTGAGAAAACTGGGCAAAATGCTTGTGCGTAAAGTGTCATTCCAGATTAGCCTGTGCAGTCCGCACAGGCTAATCCGGGACGACACTTTCCGCCTAAACTAGATTTTCGCTAAGAAGAGACATCATTTAAACCAAAAATTCCATAAAAGCGGAAATTGTTGTCCCTGATTAGCCTGTGCGGACTGCACAGGCTTATCTGGGATGACAATTTACGCACAAGCATTTTGCCCAGTTTTCTCAGAACACGCCACAAATATCAACATTGGCAACATTCAGAAGCCACTATGCTACAAACATTTAACTTACGTTAACTTGACTAAGAAGTTTGTATATGGAATAAATTGAAAATTAATAATAATGCTTATTAACGTATATAACAAATAACTTCACCAGGGTCATTATTGTCAACGTATTATTACACTCAATACTAAAAATAAAGATTTTAATGTCCCACAAATTCTTAATTTTTTAGTCGAACTAAATCAAAATGAAATTTCAGGCTAATAATTATTATACAGCACAGATGTTATGAACAGATGCTTTTATTGTTATAATTGTTATAATATATATTAATATGTACAGTTGGTCCCTCTGAATCACTGGTATATTCAGTACCTTCCTTGTGAAATGGTGTGTTAATGAAACGCAGCAACCTAACTGTAGTAATAAATATTATATTATAAACTAAATATACATGTATTCAAAATGGAATGAGATATCCCATGAGATAAAACTGAGACAGAGAACTGACGGATGGCTCGAAGAAACATTAATTCTATCATATGAGTGACATTTTATTTGTATTAAAAAAAAAAAAAAAAAAAAAAAAAAAAAAAAACCTGTGCATGATATAATATTTTGTTGTTGGCCAATAAATCAATCTGACTTTTTGGCAAATTGTTCGAAAATAAAAGGGTAAATGTTAAATCTTATTTGTTATTTAACTTAGGGCACCAAAACAGCATTAAACATAGCTGCATGGGTTGAAATTATTCAATATAAAATGTAAATACAACAGCAATTTATGACATGTAATAATTAATAAAAACATTATATCAAAACTAGAGCATGTCACAATAGTGAGGAAGAATACCCCCATCTCCCGGTGTCCGATGTCCTAAAAGGAAGAAAATTCAAACAAAAAAGTGTGATCCCTGGCCTGTCACAGCCAGTTGGGACCACATGGGCATGGTTTAAAATAAACTTTGAAGAGGACCACAATACAATGTTATATAGCAGATAGTACAATGCGGTGTCAGAAAAAAATATTTGTTAAGTTATTATGATATGCAAGAGTATTTCAATCATGTGAACTTTGATGTGTGACCAGTTTTGACCCTAATGGCATGATTTGCAATACAACTGCAGAGGAACACAATGCGTATCAAATATTAACGAACTGGGCTATGCGCAGTATGCGGTGGGATTTTTTTTATAAGATATAAGGCTATATAAGTCTATATTGACCATGTGACTCCCAGGGTGTGGCCAGTTTTTACCCATGAGGCATAATTTGAGTAGAGGACTTCTTTATAATATAACATTCCACATATAACATCTGTGGAGCAAAGGGACATAACTTTTGTCATATTAAATATCGTATGATAAAAGATAGCACATGCATAATTTCTTATCAAAAGGAATAATGCATGCAGTTTTAGACTTTCGTCATTGATAAGTGTGGGAGAACTCCCGTGGACATGTGTCTAGAGACAGACAGATGGACAGACAACCATGGTGTCTAGAGACAGACAGATAGACAGACAACCATGGTGTCTAGAGACAGACAGATGGACAGACAACAATGGTGTCTACAGACAGACAGATGGACAGACAACCATGGTGATACCAGTATACACCACTTTACTTGATAATAGGGGTAGAGCAACTTTATGAAAAAAAAAACACACATTGTCATAGCATTTGTTAAAACATATAACAACATTGGGACGGAACTTTACCTTTCTATCCCATGTACACTACAAACAATGGGACGGAACTACATTTCTATAATACAATGCACGCAATGGGACGAAACTAGATTTCTATACAATGTGTGCTAAGAAAAATGGGACGGAACTACATTTCTATACATGGTACAATGTGAACAATGGGACGGAACTACATTTCTATACATTGTACAATGTGAACAATGGGACGGAACTACATTTCTATACAATGTACAATGTGAACAATGGGACGGAACTACATTTCTATACATTGTACAATGTGAACAATGGGACGGAACTACATTTCTATGCCATGTACACTACGAACAATTGGACGGAACTACATTTCTATGCCATGTACACTACGAACAATTGGACGGAACTACATTTCTTTACAATGTAGGATTAATGCCTGATAAAAAAAAATAATAATCTACTGATCACAATCAATAATATACAGTAACATATATATCAATAATGCTCATCAACTCCTGTGCGTCCACAAAACATTGTTTTTTTACTTTACAAATGCATATCATGTGAAAATACCAAACAAACAAATTCACATTTTTTACAAAAGATACAAAAATATGAAAAATGAAAGCATCCCTGTTTTAAAAATGAAACAGTTATTACAATTTTAAGCTATACAACAACTTATGTTTTCAATGGAATAGCAGAGCATGATGAAAAAAAGAACATTTCTAATCTCATTCTAATCGACACTCCCCTAAAAAAAAAGAACAACAACAAACCAAAAGACCACCAAAACGACGCTGATTTGCTTCAAATTGTATATAATGATAATAAATCATAAAGGCATGTTTCAGTTCAAGTACTTTTTTTTAAGTTAAGACCATTTTTCCCCCTTGCAAGGCATACTGGGTGATTTCCAGTTTTCTGAGTATGTGATTAAAGAGTATTTATAAGTAATTAAAATGTATTATAATATACAGACAACACAATTCAATGCAACCAATTCATGGCATAATGTATACATGTAAATGTGATAATTAAAATATGCAAACTGGACAAATTGGTATATGCTAATGCTGTCTTAATAAAAATGGTATATATTCTGGAAGACATTTCTACGCACACATGTTAACTAGTCAAAATTTGATGTTTAAATTTGATTAAATGTGTCATGTTCTGAGAAAACTGGGCATAATGCTTGTGCGTAAATTGTCATCCCAGATTAGCCTGTGCAGTCCGCACAGGCTAATCAGGGACGACAATTTCCGCTTTTATGGAATTTTTCGTTTAAATAATGTCTCTGCTTAGCGAAAATCCAGTTTAGGCGGAAAGTGTCGTCCCGGATTAACCTGTGCGGACTGCACAGGCTAATCTGGGACGACACTTTACGCACATGCAAATTGGATAAATGTTGCTGCTGTTCTCTACTTGACACTGTTTTACAACACAATAATTGAATTCACTTGGTAAGCTAGAGCTTGTCACAATAAATACAAAGAATACCCCGGACACAGCATGTTTTAACCCTTTGCATGCTGGGAAATTTGTCGTCTGCTAAAATGTCGTCTGCTGAATTTCTAAAATCAACATTTTCTTCACTTTTTTTCAAAGACCACTATCAGAATAGCAAACAGTTTGGATCCTGATGAGACGCCACGTTCTGTGGCGTCTCATCTGGATCCAAACTGTTTGCAAAGGCCTTCAAAATCCGGTTCCAGCGCTCAAAGGGTTAAAATGTAGAAAGTATACACAAAATGTTAAGTCACAGGGCTCGGTCAGTTTTGATGCCATGGGCATGGTTTAAAAACGAATAGAACCAGTATAGTTATTTTGATATATACATCTATAATAATCAAGTGACCCCCAGAGTATGGCCAGTTTCTTACCAAAGGGGTCTGATTTGAACTAATTGTGTAGATGACCTCAAAACTATGTTACCTACCAAATATCAAACCTGTAGGCCTTGCAATTCAAAGGAAAAGATTTTTTGTTATTGTGCTAAAAAAGTCTATATAATCTTGTGAGACCCCATGGCATGGTCAGTGTTTACCACATGGGCATAATGAAACAAACGTTTGTAGAGGACTACTATATGATGTTACATAAACAATATAAAACCTGAGAATAGTGTGGGTTTAGAGAAGGTATTGTGCTAATGTTATAATTGTTTATATTAATAATCATGAATGTCTCAGTTAAAAAAAGGATCACAACTTTTGTTATCTTTAACGTAGGATGATAAAAATCCCACAAGCACAACATCATATGTGTCGTGTTCTGAAAAGAATGCACATAATGCTTGTGCGTAAATTGTCATACCAGATTAGCCTGTGCAGTCCACACAGGCTTATAATCAGGGACGACAATTTCTGCTTTTATGGAATTTTTCGTTAAAATTATGTCTCTTCTTAGCGAAAATCCAGTTTAGGCGGAAAGTGTCATCCCTGATTAGCCTGTGCGGACTGCACAGGCTAATCTGGGACGACACTGTACGCACATGCATTATGCCCAGTTTTCTCAGAACACGACTCATATCATATGCAAAAATTCTGACTGTTGCACAATGACAAGTGCAGGAGTACCCTGCGGACAAGTATGAGTCTACAGACACAAAGACGAATAGATAGACGGATGTACACACACACACACACGGACAGACTTTCATGGTTATTACAGAAAACACGGCTTTACTTTGCAACGGAGGCTATGATTAAATGTTAATTAACGTATCTAAAAATTAACAATAAAACATGTAAATATAATATACAAATTATGTTATTAAAATAATTTAAATGTCATTATAAAAGAAGAAACACACAGAGAAAATGTATCAACCATGGAAAATTTGATAACAATATCAAATATGCAATAAAAACAGGATGATACAAATGTATTTTTGTAAAAACATAAAAACCTGAGCATACAAAAGTATCAACAAATATACTCAATACATTGTTATAAACAAGATACATTTGTTTCATAATTATTTGGCCAACCATTTAATAAAACTAAACAGCTTAAAGTATCAAACATAAAATCAATTCCCATAATATAAAAATAACTTTGTTATATGAGCAACATAATGAGAAAATGGGTCTTATGCCATATGCAGCCAACATGGCTCCAGACAAGCCTGTGCAATCATGCAGTCTGGTCAGTTGCAACGCTGTCATCTGTAAGGTCACTCTAGGTTTTGTGGTCTCATAAGCTGGGTAGCTCCTGACAAGACTGCAGGAAAGCCAGTGTAATAGAGCTGGGTAGGTCCTGACAAGACTTCAGGAAAGCCAGTGTAATAGAGCAGGGTAGCTCCTGACAAGACTTCAGGAAAGCCAGTGTAATAGAGCAGGGTAGCTCCTGACAAGACTGCAGGAAAGCCAGTGTAATAGAGCTGGGTAGCTCCTGACAAGACTGCAGGAAAGCCAGTGTAATATAGCTGGGTAGGTCCTGACAAGACTTCAGGAAAGCCAGTGTAATATAGCTGGGTAGGTCCTGACAAGACTTCAGGAAAGCCAGTGTAATAGAGCAGGGTAGCTCCTGACAAGACTTCAGAAAAGCCAGTGTAATAGAGCAGGGTAGCTCCTGACAAGGCTGCAGGAAAGACAGTGTAATAGAGCAGGGTAGCTCCTGACAAGACTGCAGGAAAGCCAGTGTAATAGAGCTGGGTAGCTCCTGACAAGACTGCAGGAAAGCCAGTGTAATAGAGCTATTTTCATTATAAATATCACAAAGTTATCCTTAAATTTGTACAAATGGTCCAAAATATTAAAAATGACTTAATATTGTGTCAGTCAAGGTTCATTAAAAAACTTCAATAAACTA